>DF361325.1:5214-35066 GCA_000787875.1 Solanum virginianum | reverse complement strand
GATCCCAAGAGGAAGAAGGGCCTGTAAACCCAAAGGACAACTGGCTCCTCTCGTTGCTCAAGATCCTCAAGATGGGGGAGTGGCCCATGATGAATTCTTGGATGTTATTACCATGTTGGCTAAACCAAATCAACCAAGAGGCCCAAGTTTCTCATTCTTCTACTCCAGCCTCTAGGGTGAGAGACTTTACTATAATGAACCCATGGGAGTTCCATCGGTCTAAAGTGGATGAGGATCTTCAAGGATTTATTGATCAAATGTATAAAGTGTTGTCTATGATGGGGGTTAGATTGGAGGAGAAAGCAGAGTTAACAGCCTACCAACTCAAGGGGTGGCTCAACTTTGGTTCACCCAATAGAAGGTGGAGAAGGGGAACGATAATATCATCCTTTGGGAAGAGTTAAGGGAAGCAAAAATGATGGAATTTATGAACCTCAAGCAAGGGTCCATGAGTGTGAGGGCATATTCCCTCAAGTTCAACCAACTCTCCAAGTTTGCTCTACAATTTGTGGCTGAGCTATGGTGTAGGATGAAATAGTTTGTGTTGGGAGTGTCCGACTTGGTCAATAAAGAGTGTCGAACTGCCATATTGGTATGTGATATGGATTTGTCCTACCTAATGACATATGCTGACCAATTAGAGAGGGAAAATCTTAGAAAAAGGAAAAGTAGTGAGGCCTAGAGGGTCCATTTTTAAGGTAGATTCCAAAGTCCTAAGGGTGGTCGACTTCATTAAGGCCAAGGGTCTTCCAATGCTCCTAATAGAAAGATTGCTAATGACAACCCAAGGGTCCAAGGTAGTGGTGGTGTGGTGCCTAACCCTATGTGCCAAAGATGTGGTAGAGGCCATCATGGCCCATGTTTGAAGGTCACTAATGCTTTCTATGGTTGGGGTGAAATGGTTCATAAGGTGATGGATTGTCCTCATAATTGAAACAAAGGTAGAGATGGTCGTCCACAAGGCCAAGGTGCAAATGTGGGTCCTAAAGGGAGAGGAGATCAACAATGAGATGCCCCAAGGCAAAACAATTTCTATTCTCTTTAAGAGAGACAAGGTGTGGATAACGTGACCGATGTCATCACTGATATGTAAAAGGTTTTTGACTTTGATGTATATGCTTTGATAGACCCGGGTGCCACTCTTTCTTTTATTACTCCCTTTGTTCCCAAAAGGCTCCATGTTAAACCCGAATTATTTTGTGAGCCTTATGAAGTGACTACTCCCATTGGTCCTTCAATTGTTGGTAGAAAGGTCTATAGAAATTGTCCCATTGTCATTTTGCATAAAATCTTATTGGGTGGTTTTGTTGAATTAGATATGGTAGATTTTGATGTCATTCTTGGGATGGATTAGTTGTATGCATATTATGCCTTTATTAATTGTAGAAACCGTAGGATCAAATTCCAATTCCCTAATAAACCCATCCTTGAGTGGGAGAGCCATGATGTGGTGGTTAAGGATAGATTTATTTCTTCCATTAACGCCCAAAAGTTAATTTCTAATGGGTGTCTTTATCATCTTGTGAGGGGTCCTTCCTATTGAGTCGGTTCTAGTGGTTAATAAGTTCTTTGATGTCTCCCTAGACGAGCTTCCCAATTTTTCTCCTAAAAGGGAAATAGATTTTGGCATATACCTCCTCTAGATACTCAACCCATTTCTACTCCCCCTTATTGTATGGCCCCGGTGGAGTTGAAGGAGTAGAAAGAGCAATTGAGGGATTTATTGGAGAAGGGTTTTATTAGGCCTAGTGGATCACCTTGGGGTGCACTGGTGTTATTTGTGAAGAAGAAGTATGGTACTCTTAGAATGTGCATTGATTATTGACAACTTAATAGGGCCACCACAAAGAATAAGTACCCTCTACCAAGGACTGATGATCTTTTTCACCAACTTCAAGGGGCTAGTCACTTCTTTATGATTGAGCTTCAGTCCGATTATCACCAAGTGAAAGTGAAGGAGTGTGACATTCCCAAGATGGCCTTCTGGACTAGGTATGGACACTATGAGTTTGTGGTTATTCACTTCGAGTTGACTAATGCACTGACTATTTTCATGGATCTTATAAATTGTGTCTTTAAACCATACTTTGATTTGTTTATGGTGGTTTTTATTGATGATATCTTGATATATTCCCATAGTAAGGAGGAGCATGTGGATCACTTGAGGGTAGTGTTGCAAATCTTAAGGGATGAGAAGTTGCAAGCGAAATATGAAAAATGTGATTTTTGGTTGAAAGAGGTTGCTTTTCTAGGTCATGTGGTGTCCGCTAATGGCTTTAAGGTGGATCCTAAGAAGACGGAGGTGATTAGAAATTGGCCTACACCTTTGACTCCATCTGACATTAGAAGTTTCTTGGGTTTAGCAGGTTATTAGCAGAGGTTTGTGAATGGGCTCTCTTCTATTGCTTCTCCTATGACAGTTAACCCAAAAGAAGGAAGAATTTGTGTGGACTGATGAATGTGAGAAAAATTTCTAAACATTGAAATATAAGTTTGTCTTTGCTCCTATCTTGTCACTACCGGAAGGGGTCGTTGTGTATTGTGATGGCTTAAGAGTTTGTTTAGGTTGTGTTTTGATGCAAAATTATAAGGTCATAGCTTATGCCTCTAGAAAATTTAAGGTGCATGAAATGAATTATCCTACCCATGATCTTGAATTAGCCGCCATGGTATTTGCTTTGAAAATTTGGCATCATTATTTATATGGATTTCATGTGGATGTGTTTACCAGTCGTAAAAGTCTCCAATATGTGCTCACTCAAAAAAATCTTAACTTGAAACAAAGAAGGTAGCTAGCTCCTTGAAGATTATGGTATGAGTATGCATTATCAACCTCGTAAAGCAAATGTTGTGGTCGATGCTCTAAGTAGGGTATCTATGGATAGCCTAGCACATGTTGGTTATGGTGGCAAAGAGGTGGCTAGAGAGGTTCATCGGTTGGCTAGATTGGGAGTTAGGATAAAGAGGATGACAACGGTGGTGTAGTGATTGTTAATGGTTCTAAATTTTCATTGATTGAGGAGGTAAAGGCAAAAAATGATCTTGAACCCGCCTTACTAGAGTTGAAGGCCTTGGTGAGAGATGGTACGGTGGAGGTTTTATCCAAAGGGGAGATGGTGCCCTTAGGTACCAAGATAGACTGTGTGTGCCTAGTGTTGATGATTTGGGAAAGAAGATTTTAGATGAGGCTCATAATTCTTCCTATTCTATTCATCCCGATTCTACAAAGATGTACAGAGATTTGAGGGAGGTATATTAGTGGAGTGGTATGAAGAAAGACATTGTCAAGTTCATATCCAGATGTCACAACTACCAACAAGTAAAAGCCGTACATCAAAGGTCGGGTGGCCTAACCTAAGATATAGAAATTCCTACTTGGAAGTGGGAGGAAATCAATATGGATTTTTTGGTTTGGTTGCCTAAGACTGGAAAGCATTTTGATTCAATTTGGGTTGTGGTTGATAGAATGACAAAGTTCGCTCATTTCCTACCAGTCAAGACAACTTATGGTGTTGAAGATTATGCTAAGTTGTAGATTCATGAAGTGGTTAGATTGCATGGGACACTTTTGTCTATCATATCAGATCATGGTACTCAATTCACTTCTCACTTTTGGAGGTCTTTCCAAAGAGGTCTTAGTACCAAGGTTAAGCTTAGCACGGCCTTTTACCCTCAAACGGATGCCCAAGCTAAAAGAACTATCCAAACTCTTGAGGATATGCTTAGAGATTGTGTTTTAGTGTTTAAGGTAGTTGGGATGAATATCTTCCACTCATTGAGTTTGCTCACAATAATAGTTAACATTCAAGCATTGGTATGACTCCTTTTGAGGCTCTCTACGGTAGGCAATGAAGATCCCCCATAGAGAAGGTGAGGTTGATAACGGAGAGGTTGAAAATAGCCAAAAGTAGACAAAAGTCATATTCCGATGTGAGGAGAAGGGATCTTTAATTTAAAGTTGGTGATTGGGTCTATTTGAAGGTCTCACCCATGAAGGGTGTGGTCCGATTTTACAGGAAGAGTAAATTGAGTCCAAGATGTGTAGGTCCTTATAAAGTGTTGAGGAGGATTGGTAAGGTGGCTTATGAGTTAGAGTTGACCATTGATATGAATATGGTCCATCTGGTTTTCCATGTATCTATGTTGAGAAAGTGCGTAGGTGACCCAAATGCTATTGTACCCATGGATGTTATGGGTGTGGTCGAAGATAATTTGACTTATGAAGAGATTTCGGTAGAATCATGGACAAGCAAGTGAAGAGGTTGAGAAACAAGGATGTAACTTTCGTCATGGTCCTTTGGAGAAACTAACAAGATGAAAGTACCAAATGGGAAGCCTAGGCAGACATGTAAAATTGATATCCTTATATCTTCCACTCTACGCAAGCCCAAGGTACTACTTTAGTTCCCCCATATGATTTCAAGTCTTAAGTTTTAGCCCTTATGTCATTTGCATGAATTCACGTTTATGTTGACAAGTTTATGACAATTTTGACACTTATATTGGGATTTTTAAAAGTGATGTTTAAATATATATGTTGCATTTATGTTGGGCTGAGATATTTATGATTACTTCTCTTATGTGCTCTTCTTTGACATTTGGCGACAAATGTTCCCAAGGAGGAGATATTAACATGACCCAAAAATGCCCCAAAATGTGCCTGGGAAATGTCCATAATTGTAATTTCTATATCCATATCTTGTCGGCGACCTTTCCCCAAAGGAACCACATTAGCACCTTGTGGACAAATCTCTTTGTCATTGTTGTGATCTCGGGTGCAATTCACCTTTTTGTGACCCACTTCCTCACAACTAAAGCAAGCATTAGTATCTCTTAAGCATGGGCCCCCATGCCTGTTACCACACCTAGGACACACCTCAATAGGAACCACAACACCAATACCTTGGGGCCTTGGGAACTCATTGGCAAATCCCCTATCAGAAGCATGAGGGGACCCTTGGCCTTAGTGGATCCGGACACCACTTTAGAACTTACCCTCAAAATGGCCCCTCTTGGCCTCATGACCCCTCCTTTTCCTCAACTTCTCCCCTTTCATTTGCTTAGCAAAGTTCATCAAATATGACGAGTCCATGCCACTAATAAACATAGTGGATCCGCACTCTTCACTAACTAAGCCGGACACATCCATCACTAATTTGTTCATCCTGGATCTTGAGTCGGCCACCAAATGTGGAAAATATTTTGAAAGTTGGGTAAAATTGAGGGCATACTCCCTCACACTGATAGACTCTTATTTCAAATTCATAAATACCATAAACTTTGCTTTCGTTAGTTCAAGGGGGAAGAACCGATTAAGGGAGGCCACCTTGAACTCCTCCTAAAGTACCACATAATTGACTCCCTTTTCCTCCTTCCATTGGTTTTACCATATTTATGCTATCTCCTTGAGTTGGTAGGCCGCCAACCCTGCCTTATCCTCCGGCCTCACACACATGATGTGTCTTGGGGGTCCTTACTTACCTTTGGCCCATAGAATTCTGGGGGATTCATTCTTATGAAGCCTCTTACCTGAGTGGCCGATGTAGGAGCATCAGGGGCTTGGGCTTTTTGGTTGGCTTGATTAGCCACTACTTGTTCATGCAAAGTGAGAGCATCCCTAAGCTCTCCATTGGTTAGTTGCTCCTCGAGCATGCCAACTCGTATTCCCCTCTTATTAGGCATGATCTAGCATAACAAAAAACAATCAATAGGGGAAAACCTTACTTCAACTCTATAGCACAACTTAGAACATGAAGAAGAGAAACATCTCCTAGAATATTTCATAGCCCCCTACTAAAAGTTGTTGTACATAACATAACTATGTATAAGGGTCTAATCAATGGGATGTGTTACACTCTGAGGATCTAACAACCTAGTGCTCTGATACCATCTTTGTCACGACTCATGCCAATGGCGTAGATGTGACTGGCGAATGGGGAATCCAAAAGAACCCTAAATAAGCCTCGTAGCATATCATTAGACATCCTTGGTCACGAATGCAATAGAATACAATAAGAAATAGTAAATTAGGACAACCAGGGCTAAGGTAACACTTTCATTTTATGTAAAACAAGAGTCAATAGAGTCAAAGCTAATAGCATAGATACATAGCATGTCCAACAACACCTCTACTATGTAGATAAGAGTAAGGGCTAAGACAAAGCAACCGGGCTCATCCTTATAGTCAATACATAAGTCAAAGTGGGAAAGTCTTAATACATAGTAAGAGATTATAAATAACGTCCCCAAAATAGAAGACTCACTAAAAAGCTTGATAGAAGTCATACTAGCAACGTGGAGGAGTAAAATGATCAAGCGGTGTACCAGTTCCTACATGGTGACATCATGTAGGCATAGGGTATGCATTAGTATGTTTGAATGTACTAAGTATGTAGGATGTAATGGAATAATAGATAGGTGTTTTAATCAAAATGCATAGTGATAAGCAATAGATTACATAGTAGTAATATGGCGTGTATGATTGATGCTTAAGTAAAACATGCTTACATAGAATATAATTTATGTGTATGAAGAGCCCATTAACTATTGGTTGATCGTCATACCCTACCACCTTTGGTGATTGAGGTACAAACCCTATCAATAGGTTGGTGGATCATCACACCCTAGCATCCTTGGTGCCGGAGTACAAACCCTTTGATAGGTTGATGGGTTCAAATGCTTCAATAAGGTTGGTGGTTCATCACAGCCTACCACTCTTGGTGCTGGAGTATAAACCCTTCGGATAGGTTGATGGGTATGAGGTTCCCCAGCATAACCCCCAAATAATACATGGTCATATTCAAACACTACATAAAGAGCACCATACATATGGATTCATTTCATCATCATTTCATCATATAATTATCATACATTCATCATATAGTCATTCAACTTATAAGACATGTATTGGACCTTCAATTCATCAAGAAACCATAACCGGAGATTTTATCAAACACTTAGAGGGTGTGTAGTGCTAGTGTAAAACCATGTAATTCAAGAGTGAAATCATGCTAGAAAATTCAATGTAAAACCTTCAATTGATACTTGGTAACACCATCAGGCAATTTATATCAAAATCATTCACCAGATCTTATAATAGACCTTGGTTTCATAGCTCAAATTATAGCAAAATAGTCACAATTTCATGAGCTTCAACATAGTGTGCAGTGATTTTCATAATAAGATAGACCCAATTGTAAATCAACTTTAAATCATGCAAATTAGAGTTAAAGAAAGCATGGGTATCATAGGCGAAAGGAACCCATGAAAGAGACATATATACCTTAGCTTTGGAGGTAAACTTGATGAAGATTAGAGATGGAGACTTGAAGCTTGAGAGGAAATCCTTAGATCCGGAGACGGTTTTAAGACTTGGGTTTTGGAGTATATATATATGTCAAGGTTATACTATGTGTTGGTGGGTTGATTTACATTGAGTTTTTCTCATATTAATTCGGTTTTAAGACTTGGGTTTTGGAGTAAAATATTGACTAAGTGTTTGAATGAGTATTGGGGAATGTTTAGAATGATATGAGGGTGAAAATGGTTAAGTATAGGTATTTTCACATTTGGGAATACCTACGACCAAGAATTAAAAATCTTGGACCAAAGTCAAAAATTAACGAAAGTTTTACACTAGTGTGTGCCCTTGGCGGATTGCGCCAAGTGCGCGGAAAGCACTATAGAATTTGCATTTTAGCAATTTTGAATTATGATATGGTTGCTCCAAAATTGGGGTTAGACACCTCTCCCCCTAATCTTAACCCCCTGAACAAAAATATGAAGATGAATTTTCGATATCGCACACACATTTTGAGATATATGGAAATTACAATTCCGGGCACTTTAGAGGCACATTTTCGACAATTTTTGGGGTTGTTTCATTTGCCAATATATATTAGCATCTAATCTGCCAAGCATATTGATTCTAGTAATATATTAGCATTATAGGGTTTTACTAGTATTAGAACACTGTGTTACTACACATAGTTTGATTGGGATTAGGATTGTTCAATTTATTCAGGCATGAGTTTGTTTTAGTTGTTATTATTGTTTCTTACATTCTAGGAGTTATATTAGGTTATTTTTGTTTATTTTATCTGCATATAAACGCTACAAGAGTCTCTTCAAAGGAATATACTTTTCCATCTACACTATTTCTAATTCTTTATAAGTTATGAGCGCCACAAATACTCTAATGAGTAATTTTTTTTTCCTGCACATCAATGGCTACTTTCACCTCAGTTACTAATGTTGATGCTACCAACCCTGTGGTTAAACACTTGATTCAATTCAACCCAGCATTTTATCTTCCTATTAATAATGAACCCGGCACAACCAGTTCACCATTTAATAATGAAAAACTTATGGTGAAAATATTGAGTGGTCATGGTCCGAAGTTCCCTGAGATTTTAGTAGCAAAACGGGCATGAGTCTCTCTAATAAGCTACATTGAACATTTGGACAAACTTCTTGATCGTGAAATGTTTCTCAAACCTAAGGATCTAAAAAAGATGACTTCTCAAGTGACTACGGAAGTTGCTCAATAAGCAATATACTCCTAACCAGCTCCACATGGTAACCATCATCCATAGAACAACAACAACAATTGGCATCCCCCAACAAAACCACCCACTCAAAACACCACTCACTATGATTCAAACAATAGTTTCACTGGAGAGACTTCCCACAACAACCCTCACATGTTCACTATTAGAACAGTGATAAATATGGGTATACAACAAATATTTATCTATCCTGGTCCCATAACCACTTTGAAGCAAAGGCTTATTTTGTTTCCAATACACCGATGGATGATCCTTGGATTCTACTCAGGTGTATCTTACCACGTTGCCTTCAATACTGAAACACCCAAAAAATGCCCAAAAATGTACTTCGAAAATGCCTATAATCATAATTTCCATATATCTCAAAATCCATGTATGATATCAAAAATTCAAATTCATATTATTGATCAAGCCACAAAATTGAGTGGGAAATTAGTATAATGAGGATTTTAGAAGACCTGTAGCGAAATTTGTTTTTCATAATATTTTCAGGGATAGAACCTATCTGCGATGGCTCCGTGATGTGGACCTATCATGGAATAGTGTTGCCACTTCTTTATTTTTTTTTGTTTGGCCTAAGGCATTGGTGTCTTTTTCTATGCCCACCAATGCATAAAAACACCTGTACTTAGCTATTTTTCAACTCTATATAAGTCAATACATTCTCAAAACCCTATCTAACTCTTAACCAAATATTTCATCCAAATTCAAGTGTCTCAAGCATAATTTTGGATCTCAAGAACTCTAAGGTCAACATCAATAAAATCCAAGTTTAAGGTATGTTGGTTTTATCCATTGGGTCCTTTCACCCATGGAGTCCAACCTTCCTTTTTATGAAAATTGCATGTTTTCAAGTTGTATTACTTATGGGTATTACTTATTATGAATTATGATTATAAATTATATTAGGATTTTATGAAATGTTGATTTAAAACACATTTCCACCTATGTCAAGCTTATACTATGAGATGGTTTGTCTATTGTGACTATGCATATTTTGAGCTATGAAACTATGATCTATTATGAGATTTGATGATGGATTTTAAGGTATATATGTCAAGGTTATACTATGTGTTGGTGGGTTGATTTACATTGAGTTTTTCTCATATTAATTCACTCTTGGATTGAATGTTTCTGAACTAGCATTACACACTTGTCAAGTATTTGATAAAATATCTTAATGAGTATTCTTGAGATATTAATGGTCTATTGCATCATTTACAAGTCAAGTGACTTTACGATGATCAAAGAAATATATATATGTGTTAAAATCATGAATCTTATCTATGGTGTTGCAAGTTTATCACACCTTGTTAGGGGTGGTATTCCCAATCACTTTGTTAAGGGGTGGCAAGCCTCAATTACCTTGTCAGGGGGTACCATGCCTATACAACCATGTTGAGGGGTATGTACCTCAATAACCTTGTCGAGGGGTGGCATGCCCGTAGTATCACGTTGAGGGGTATGTACCTCAATCACTTTGTTAGGGAGTGGCATGCCCGTACTACCATGTTAAGGGGTAGGCAACTCAATCACCTTCCAAGGGGGTGGCAAGCCTTGGAGTTCAAGTAATAGTATACTTGGGCTATGTTGATATGGTCTCTTCCTACACATGTAATCTATATTTGCAAGTTATATAATTTACAAGAATGTTTTACCTCAAGCATATCATGCATGCCATATTGATATTATATGTATCCATTGCTTAAGATTTTGCATTTTGACTATGCCGCCTATGCCTTGTTGCAATACATCTTACGTAGTTAGCATATTCAAATGTACTAATGCATACTCATATGCTTCTATGACATTACCACATAGGAATCAGAGTGTCTCTTGATCATCCTCCACATGGCTAGGTCGGTGCATTAGAGATAAGCCTTGGTGAGTCCTTAAGTTCTATTCCACTCTTTTCATTTGCTATTTCTTTATGTTGAACACCTGAAACTATAAGGTTGAGCCCAGAAAGTGTCTTGGCCTTGCTCCAATCTATATTTAGAGGTGTTGTTAGAACAATTGATGTACTTATGCTTTGAGCTTTGGCTCTTTTATGCTTTATAAATATCAAGACTTCCCTTAGTTTTTTTTCCTTATCTATACCTCTTGTTGATGTTATTTTTCTTCTGTGACCAAGCATATGTGATTGATAAGATTCTCCTTTGGGTTCCTCATTCACTGTGTCATGTCGAGGCCCTAGGCTTGGGTCGTGACAAACTTGGTATCAGAGCACTAGGTTGTTAATAGTCCTCGAAGTCTAACATACCATATCGATTAGAGTCTTATTCATAGTTGTAAAGTACACAACAACTATCAGTAAGAGGCTATAAGGCATTTTAGGAAATATTTCTCTTCTTTATGATCCATGTCGTGCTTGAAACAATCCTAAAAAGTGCCCAAAAATGTTCCTAGAAAATGCATGAAATCATAATTTTCATATATCTCAAAATCCATATGTGATATTGAAAATCTGACTTCATATTCTTATTTAGGGGGTCAAATTGAGTGGAGAATGGGTCTAACCCCGATTAAAAGCAACTGTAACAAAATTTTACAATCACAAAAATGCAATTTCTAATGTGCATCCGCGCCCTTGGCGCGATGAACAAAAGGGTGCTCTTCTGTGTATTTGGTGCACTGTATTTCTATCTCTATCCAAGCCTTTTGGGTCTTGGGCATAAATGTTTCTATGTGTGAAAATACTTATACTTAGCCTTATTTCACCCTCACATCATTTAAGACATTCCCTAATTCTCACTCAAACACTTAGACTCATATTTCACTCCAAATTTCAAGTCCCAAAACTCATCTGGATTTTAAGGTTCTTATTCATGTTTCAAGTCTCCATCCCCAATCTTCTTCAAGGATTCTCCAAAGCTAAGGTATATGGGTTTTATTCATGTGTTCCTTTCACCCATGATGCCCAAGATTCTTTTTCATAAATTTCATGATTTAAAATTGAGTTTACAAATGTGTTTACTAGTATGAACATGTCTATGAACTATGTTAAAAATATGTAAAGTTGTGACTATTTTGCTATGTTGTGAGTCATATATGTTGGATCTATTGTAAGTTTTGATGAGGGGTTTTGATGTGAATGCCTTGGGGGTATTGCAAGATGCTTATTGATGATTTTACAATAGATTTACTTGCATGATTTTATCTCTAGATTGCATGGTCTTATAGTACCATTTTATACCTGCCAAGTATTTGATAAAATGTCCAGTTATAGTTTATTGAGGAATTAAAAGTCCCAACCATGAGATATGATATAAATGATATTATGATTATGAAATGAGCTTATGTATGTGATTATTCCTATATGAAGTATGTCATTAGAGCCTATGATGAATCCTACATAAAGTGTAGAACTCGACCATGCCCAATTTGGTGGCGCCCGAATAACCTAGTAAAGGATTTGTACTTCTCCACCTAGTGATTGGGCGGCATTATTACTAACCTAGATGGGAGATAGTACTCATCAACCTAGATGAGGGTTAGTATTCATCCACCTAAGTGATGAGGCGGCATCATTACTAGCCTAGATGGGGGTTAGTACTCATCAACTAGATGAGGGTTAGTACTCATCCACCTAAGTTATGGGGCGGCATCATCAGTAACCTATCAAATGGTGGTACATTTGGAAATCTATCTTGGCCGCTTCTTCACATATGATACCCTATATAAGCATGAGTTACTAAAGCATTGATCATACATAGCATATTGAATATTATGTCTTTTGCCTAATATCGTGCTTTTTGACTATGATGCCTAATTTTTGTTGCATTGCATCCTACATACTTAGTACATTCAAACATACTAATGCATAATCTATGTCTACATGATGTTACCATGTAGGAACCAAAGCTTCATTTGGTCATCCTCCTCCTCCATGTGGCTAATGGTATCCATTCAAGCTAGTTGGTTAGTCCTCATGTTCGAGGGCAATATCTATGTTCTTAAGTTATGTAATAAAGACTATCCTTCTTTTGGTATACTTTTACTATGAGATTGTGCTCAGTTGCTTGTCTTGGCCGCCATTAGGTCCTATGTTAGAAGTTTTGTTGGGCAAGTTATGTATTATGCTTGAGGTTTGACTTACTTTTGATATTCAAGCTATTTAAAGATGAGTCTCTCCCATAGTCCAAATTCCTCTTATTTATGTTTCTTACATTATTTCGCATTACTTTCGCGACCAAGGATGTGTAATGATATGCTACGAGGCTTGTTTGGGGTTTCGTTGGATTCCCCATTTACCGGTCACATCTAAGCCCTAGGATTCAATCGTGATAAAGTTGGTATGAGTGCACTAGGTTAATAGATCCTTGGAGTCCAACACACTGTGTCGATTAGGCTCCTATTTATGGTTGTGTAGCACACCATGACTATGAGTAGGAGGCTATGAGATGTTTTAGGAACGTTACCCTTCTGCATATTCTAAGTCATGCTATAGAGTGGAGTTAAGTGTTTCCCCCCTAATGATTGTTCTTTTCTCTGCTACATCATGCCAAACACTCGAGGAAGAAGGGCCCAACTCTCGAGGAAAAACCTACCAATGGTGAGCTCAGGGATGCTCTCACTATGCTTACCCAAGTTGTGGCCAATCAAGTCAACCAAGGGGCCCAAGCACCTCATTCTACTACCTCGGGAGCTAGGGTAAGAGACTTCATAAGGATGAATCCTCTAGTTTTCTATAGGTCTAAGGTAGAGGAAGACCCACAATAGTTCATTGATCACGTCTACAAAATCTTGAATATCATGGGTGTTGGGCCGAATGAAAATGCGGAGTTGACGGCATACCAACTCAAGGGAGTAGCCCAAATTTGGTATGATCAATGGAAGGGGGAGAAGGGAAATAGTTATATGATACTTTGGGAGGAGTTGAAATTGGCTTTCCTCAATCGGGTTTTTCCTCTTAAGCTTAGGAAAGCAAAGTTGGTTGAGTTAATAAACTTGAAACAAGGTGCTATGAGTGTGAGGGAGTATGCCCTCAAGTTTAATCAACTTTCAAAGTATGCTCCTCATTTGGTTGCCGATCCTAGATCTAGGATGAATAAATTTGTGATGGGGGTCTTCGACATGGTGATTAAAGAATATTGGTCTACCATGTTAATTAGTGACGATCCTAGATCTAGGATGAATAAGTCTGTGATGGTTGTCTCCGATTTGGTGAGAAAACAATGCCGGTCCACTTTACTAATTGGTGGCATGGACTTATCTCAGTTGATGACATATGCCAAATAAATGGAGGAGGAGAAATTGAGAAAGAGAAGAGATTATGAGGCCAAAAGGGCCCATTTTGAGGGTAAGTTCCAAAAGGGTGGCTGGTCTCATCATGGCCAAGGGTCTTCTTATCATTCTACGGTGGGCTTTGCTAATGATTTCCCAAGGGCCTGAGGTGTTGAAGGTGTGGCTCCGAATGTTAGCTGTCCAAAGTGTGGTAAGGATCATAGTAGCCTATGCTTGAGGGGCACTAACACTTTTTTTAGTTGTGGGGAGAGGGGTCACAAAAAGTTTGAATGCCCTCGGTATCGTAACAAGGGTAAAGGTGGTGAAGTTGATAGAGGGGGCTCTCCAAGGCATAATTGTTTCTATGCTCTTCAAGGGAGGCAAGAAGTGCTCGATGTTATTACCGATAAGTTGAAGTTTTCTTAGCTTTGATGTGTATGCATTGTTGGGGCCGGTGTGCCATTGTTTCTCTCTTTATTCTTTTTGGTTACTAGAAAGTCCACAATTATTGATCTATGTTCATCTTACATTAGGTTTTGCCTTGTGACTTGTTAGAATTGGTATGGTGGTTTGTAGTGTTATACTTGGGATGGAATAGTTCATGGAGGTTGGTTGATGTATTCATTGGCTATGTTTATGGGTCTCTAGAATAGGGTCTTAAAGCCCTACCTTTATATGTTTGTGGTGGTCTTTAGTAATGAGATATTGAATTGTGTAGAGCTTTCGAATTATTTGGGGGTAGTGTTGCGAGTCTTAGAGAATGAGAGGTTTTTTTACCAAAAGATGATAAGTATGCTTTTTGAATAACAAGAAGGTGGTTAGAATTCTTTAAGGATTGTGATATCAGGGTGCTTTAGTTTTTTTCTGGTAAGGCTAGCGTTGTGGTTGGTGCTCCAAGTAAGTTGACTATGGGTACCTTAACATATGTGGATAATGGTGGCAAAGAGGAGACTAGTGGGGTCCATCGGTTGGCTAGGTTGGAAGTAGGATGATGGAAGTTAGGAATGATAGTATAGTGTCCTTGGTTATTCCAAATCTTCTTGGGTTAAGAGGTCTAGATTAGGCAAGGCCTTAGTTCCACCTTGTTAGAGTTGAAAGCTTTGGGTGAGAAAATGATAGAGGGAAGGTTTTCTCCCAAGGGAGAGATGGTGTTTAAGGTTGGTAATTGAGTTGAGGAATGTGAGACCTTATAGAGTGTAGAGAGAGGTTGCATAAGTTTGGGATTGCCTATGGATGTAGATATGGTTTGTCCGATTCTTCATACTTCTAGGTGGATGGGATTTGTTGGTGACTCTAGTGCTATAGCACTCCTTGAAATTATGGGTAATATAGAGGACAACTTGGCTTAAAGGAAGGTTCCTGTGGAGGTGTTGGATGGATGAGTGGAAAAGTTAGTTAATGAGGATATGGTGTTCATCAAAGCCCCTTTGGAAGAGTCATCCATTAATATATGTTTTTTGGGGAGCTGGTACGGGCATGGAGAAGCAATACCCATATCTCTTTCATCCTGTTCAAGCTTAGATGACATGTCAAGTCCTTTTTATAATTCCAAGTGTCAAGTTTCAGCTTTTATGTCATTCCATGCATTTATATTCATGTTAATAAGATTATGAGGATTTTGATGTACATGTTGAAATTTCCTTGGAAATCATGTTTATGTGCATTGTTGCATTCATGTTTTTTTTTAAAGAATCTTCATGACTACTTTCCTGGTATACATTTTCCTCACATTAGGGGACGAATGTTTCCAAGGGGGAGATATTGTGACACCCCGTAACTCTATGCTCTTATGTATCGATGTTTCAAGCCTCATTTGGTCAGGTTTGGGGTGTATTAGGTTCATGGGAGACTCCTAGTACCTAAACAATCCAAGACTACTCTAAGAGTTGAGTTTTGAGTGTTGGTTCATGCAAGGGTAAACTTTAAACTAGCATAACTCTTAGCAGATCTAGAACTGGGTGGCCCACCATATGTCAAATAAAAGTACTTTGATTTAGCTTTGCAACGCACTTTGTTTCACTTCATTCTGATGTCGGATGAAGGAGTTATGACAGTTTTTGTGAGACCCTCCCGTGTAGTGAAGCCCCACGGGCACCCATACGGGCAGTGAGGCCTTGAACGGGTCGTGGAAAATGTTTGGGGCTTGAAAATGGCGTGGTTAGGCTAAGTGTTTGTCCATCATCAGTGGCACGGGTCATGTGACTCAGCACTGGTCGTGAGGAGGGGTGTGGAGGTGTTTTAGGAGGCTTGGCTAGTTGTGGGTGCCATTGGAAGATAAAGCATGGGCCACGGCTGCCTTGTATGGCTCGTGTGAAGTGGTATGGGCCGTGGTATGTACAAGTGTGCTGGCCTGCAACATTTTCTTGTGTAAGTGTGGTGGGAGGGACCAGTAAACGGTCCGTGTAACACTACATGGTCCGTGAAAGTGGCCATCGAAGTGACGTCGACTCTAATTTTTTCTCAGGGTATTCCAATTCAATTTTTCTATCTAAGTCTTGTATCACGGGCACTCCACATGACCTGTGGGGTTCCACACAACAAGTGAAGTCTCTAGTGAGATGACACTTTGCCAAATTTTCCATCCATTCACTAATGGCATCTTCGTTAATGCTAATTACTCTAATGACCTTTTAGACTTCCAATTTTATCTTAACCTTTCTAAAAGACCTAAACAAGGTTCCAAAGGATCAAACTCATTACGCTCATCTCAAATACACTCTTAATTCTCTCAAAAGACTCTATCAAGCCCCAATTCAATTTCAAGGAAACCCAAGAATAAGATTGGATTCAAAGATCATTTCCAAGCCTCCATTCTCCCTAATCTCAATTCTAAGCAACTCTAGACTTAAGGTATGTGGGTTTCTATCATGGGTTCCTTTCATCCATGATAGCCAATTTTTTTTTCATAAATTACATGATTTAAAGTTGAGTTTACAAATGGGTTTACTAGTAAGAACATGTCTATGAACTATGTTAAAGCTATATACAGTTGTGACTATTTTGCTATATTATGAGCTATATATCTTGGATCTATTGTAAGTTTTGATGAGTGGTTTTGATGTGAAAGCCTTGGGGGTGTTGAAAGATGGTGATTAATGATTTTACAATGGATTTACTTGCATGATTTTATCTCTAAATTGCATGGTCTTTATACTACCATTTCACACACCCCAAGTGTTTGATAAAATATCCGGTTATAGTTTCTTGAGGAATTAAAGGTCCCAAGCATGAGATATGATATGAATAATGTTATGTTGATGAAATGAGTTTATATATATGATTATTCCTATATGATGTATTGCATTAGAACCTATGATGAATCCTATATAAAGTGTAGAACTCGACCATGCCCAATCCGGGGGGTCTAAGCGCCCGAATAACTTAGTGAAGGGTTTGTACTTCTCCACCTAGTGATATAGGAGTTAGTACTCATCAAGCTAGATGAGGGTTAGTACTCATCCACCTGAGTGATGGGGCGGCCTCATCACTAACCTAGATGGGGGTTAGTACTCATCAACTTAGATGAGGGTTAGTACTCATCCACCTGAGTGATGGGGCGGCCTCATCACTAACCTAGATGGGGGTTAGTACTCATCAACTTAGATGAGGGTTAGTACTCATTCACCTTGGTAATTGGGTGTCATTATCACCAACCTAGATGAGGGTTAGTACTCATCCACCTAAGTGATTGGGTGGCATCATCACTAACCTTCCAAAGGGTTGTACATTTGAAAATCTAGCTTGGTTTCTTCTTGACATATGATACCCTATACAAGCATGAGTTACTTTAGCATGTCTTACTTAAGCATTGGTAATACATGGCATATTGAATATTATGTCTATTGCTTAATATTATGCATTTTGACTATGATGCCTAATTTTTGTTGCATTCCATCCTACATACTTAGTACATTCAAACATACTAACGCATACTCTATGCCTATATGATGTTACCATGTAAGAATCGGAGCTTCATTTGGTTATCATCCTCCTCCACGTAGCTAGTGGTATTCATTCAAGCTAGTTGGTGAGTCCTCATGTGCGATGGAAATATCTATCTTCTCAAGCTATGTATTAAAGACTATCCTTCTTTTTGGTATAGTTTTACTATGAGGGTGAGCCTAGTTGCTTGTCTTGGCCCCCATTAAGTCCTATGCTAGAGGTGTTGTTGGGCAAGTTATGTATCATGCTTAAGCTTTGAATTACTTATAATATTCAAGCTATTTAAATATGAGTCTCTCCCATAGTCCCAGTTCCCCTTATTTATGTTTCTTATGTTATTTTGCATTGCTTCTACGACCAAGGATGTGTAATGATATGCTACAAGGCTTGTTTGGAGTTCCTTTAGGTTCCGCATTTGCCGGTAACATCTAGGCCCTAGGCTTGGGTCATCACAATCTTCATGCTTCAGTCCAAGGTTTTGAGTGAGTGATATCTTTTCAGGTATTTAAGGCTAAATAAATCATGAATTATGTTCTTCCATGTGTCCTAAATAGTTAATTGACTAATCAATAATCAATTTTTTCTCTCCCATGCATGAATTCCTGAATGTTTTTCTTAAATACTGTTATATTCTTACATAACTATGTGTGAATATTAGCTTTTGTGAATTGAACACTTGTAATAGATGATTATTTTCTTTCCGATGAACCCTAGATTGAACTCTTGTAGCTTTATATACTTCATTTAAATGAGTATTCATAAGTATAATCTGGTAATTATAAATAATGAAAATAAGTTGAGTATGATTTTAGTGTGAAAATTCTATTAAATTATAAATGTTTTAACTCTATTTTTGTACTTGAAAATCTTGAGTATGAATGATGGATGAGATAGAGTCTTAATGCGTCATGAATTGGTTCTGAAAGAATGTTTCAAATGAAAGCGTTGATAGTTGATATGATATACTTAATTTGATAAGCATCCAATGAGACTAATTGAATATGTTAACTGAAGGGACTGATCAGAGTCTTATAAGTATATTAAGTCATGGGGATAAGTATCGAGCACCGAATTGAGTGAGAGTGAATAACAACTTAAACTCAATAACTACATACGTGGCCCGCGTATGATAGGATTGAATCATAAAAGTGAATGTTTTTTTAATTTTGCCGAACAAAGATGATGTGATTGATTGTAGATCAATTGACGGGATGTCCTTTACTCTAACAAGGTACTGGATGGATATAGCAAGCACATCGCTTCACTGTATCACCACTGTCTTATAGATGATAGTTATTGGTTCGAGAAAATCCCAAATTAGGACATACTAGTACTAGATATGATTGGATAGCATTGAATTCCCTTGAGTCTTTTCCCTAAAACATTATTACTTTAGACTGGATAACATTGAATGCCCTTGAATTTCATTATGATTGGATAACATTGAATTCCCTTGAATTTCATTATCATCTTAGGTTGAGAATATGAGTTGAGTACATTTTGAGCTTTTTTTTATCAACTACTTTACATATAGTACATTCTACGTACTAGAACCACTTAGTGATATATTATTTCATGACGCACATACAGAGCAGCTGGGCAAGTATGCCCCACTTGTGGCTAGGGAGTTCTATGTCGTATATGCCATACCATCCTCCGAGATCTTCCTAAGGGGAAGAAGACGATGGATCAGCCCAAGTTACGTAGGGTCTTGGTTTGATGTCAAAGGGTAGATATCTCCAAGGAAACCATCCACCGAGGAAAGTTTGGGCCTAACTACAGGGTACCACAACTTGCAGCCGAGTATGATAGCAAGATAGATAAGATAAGGCATGTTGTGATCAGGAAGAATATTGACTTAAGGACTGAGCTCCTCAGATGGGTGGAGAGCTAGATAGTAGAGTGTGATGTCGATCCTACATGGGTCACCAACCACATTGAGCTTATACTGAAGTCCCACCTCTTCTTTACAGCTAAATTATTGCTTGCCATTATTCGGTCTCACATTCAGCCCAAATTCACGGATAAGGTCATCACTCTAGAGTAGGTCGTGTTACTAGCCAGTAGCTTAGCTGGCTATGAGATCGACTGGGTGTATGTCATGGCTGAGCAGATTCACGAGTTCGCACTCCAGATGAATACCTAATTGCCATTTTCTATCTTGATACATAGACTATGCATTGAGGCCAGAGTGTGTGTCTCTCTCCATATCGACCCATATGTCGAGGCCCTTCACACTATAGATCCTAGCCTTATCAAGGCTAATGAGAATCTAGTGGCCTTTCAGAGATCCATTCCTCCTCTTATGCTTGAGACATTTCCTTTCAATCTAGCTACTGAGGAGTCAACTCCAGTTCCTACTACCTCCTGTCTAGCTGTACCAGAGCAGCCCCCTACAGTTGACACTGAGGCAAAGCCCTCCATAGTTATACCTACACCGGAGCTTTCTACTTCTCAAGGTATTTCTGTAATCTTATCTATTATGTCTACTTTTGAATTTCAGGCTTTAGTATGCAGGTTGACTAGGTCGAGGGCGCAGCTCGGCAAATTAATGAACCAGATCAAGCCCTGGGTTTATCAGACAACCCAGGCCTTGGAGGAGCGGGCCAAGGCATTCACCCTATTTGAGTTAGACTAGAGAGTTGCTGTAGTGGATTCCAGGGTTAACACTTTCGAGGATAGGGTCCAGAGGAGGGTTAAGAGAGCTCGTCCTGCAGATTTGACTATTGTACAGCAAGAGTTGGCCAAGTTCAAGGTTGATTTGATGACATCATTAGCAGCCTCGATAGCAGCCCTAGAAGAGACACTTATGGGTGAGGACCTGATTGATCTATTCGAAGATCGCCCATGTGCTCTCGGGAAGAGGCCTCTAGAGGGTGATGATGCAGATGTGGCCCAGAAGAGGCAAAGGACTACTGAGGATGAGGCAGAGCTAGAGCAGCAGATTACTGACCTGTGATAAGAGAGTCTACATAGATGGAGCAATAGAGGTAGGCTTGGATGTAGCAGAGGCAGGCTTAGAAGTAGCAGAGATTATATGGAGCTAACACCTCAAGTTCTGCTGCAGCCCAGACCACCCATTAGGATAGAGAGCCCCAGTACCATATCAATTTCGGTGCTTGAACACCATGTGTTTGATACTTTTGACCCCCATGCTTACTACTTTTAGATACTTGGTTGTCGCTACTATTTTTGGATACTTTGTTTTTATTATTGTTTTTGGATAATTTGGTTTTTATTACTTTTTGGATTATATGTTTTTCTTTGGTTTTATTATATATATCTGCTTTGAGGACAAAGTATCCTTTTTGGTGGAGTATGGGAATTTAGGGACTTGACTAAAGTCTAAGTAGCTTTTAGTCCATAACTATCCTATTTTTGATATCCCAAGGTTTTCTTGCCATGTTTCTTTTTTCTTATGGATGATTTTATTTCATGTTGAACCAACATTTTTTAGGTGTTGTACATAATTTGTGGATATATGGTGATTAATACTTTTGGCATGTATATAGTTTTGAATGATTTTGTTGAATGTGTTGCAAAATGGATACCCACAAAATTTTTGGGATTGTTGGTTTCTATTGCAATCTTGCATATGATTGATTTGGCAATGTTTGTTTTGATGAAGAGAAGACAAGTTGATGCTTGAAGCATGATCTATGAGTCTATATTGATTGTGTATGAAATGCCATGTGTGTGAGCTAATTTTGTCATATTCATGCATTATATACTGATTCAGAACTTTCCTAAGTGACCTACCAAATGACGTAGTTTACCCCTTGTTCCAAATGTTTGAGAATTACATGTACCATTTCTTTCTTGACACCTAACTAGCCTAACCTGGTCTAGTGAAACATTTTGATATTGGCCTTGATCTATCCTTGAAGATGTGAACCTTGATTGAGGCAAAGAGCGTAAGTTGAGGGTGGCTAGCATTGTGGTATAGTAGCAAAAGATGAGGTGATTGGTTGGGAATGAAAGATAGAATGAAAAATAATGTACTAGGTGAGAGAAAAAGAAGAAAAGTTGCCTTAGAATGAGAAGAATAGCAAAATAAGTTCAAAGTAAGGCACAAGCTGAAAAATGAAAAGAAAGTACCCAAAAAAAACTTTAAAGTGAAGAATAAGGGATGACAAACTGAAAATGGTTGAGTTATTAAGGTGAAATTGTTGAAAAACGTGATTTAAGGATGACTTTTAGTCACTAATTGCCCAAAAGTTCCTTGTAAGAGCCCCATGAGCCTACGTTACAAGCCTATGAAATCCTAAAGTCATCCTGATCAAACTAGTCAATATGAGCAAGCCTATGGTATTGGTTATCATGCATGAATCTTATTTTTGAGAGTGAGTATGGTTGCACAGTCCCTCAATCTTCTTTGATTGCTTATTGAGTGAAAAAGTGGGATTTTTTTTTCTGTGAGGGCATTTCCATTGCATGATTAGCATATGACTTGTTCAGTGATTGTGAATTTACTCCTTAGCTTGTCATAGTTAGATTGTCAAATGCATCAATGTGCCCTGGTTTGCTTGGTAGCCATCCAATCAAGTTTTGAAAATTCTATTTTGGGTATCTGAGCTGAAATTGAGAGATGTATATGCCATTAGAATGATTGCCATGTATTACTTATTGTCTATGTTAGATCATGTTATTGCTTGAGGACAAAAAAGATTATAAGTTGAGGGTGCTGATGTGCTGTCAATATACAATATATTTGATGCCTAAAACAAGGGATTTTTTACAATTTTTAATGTGACTTTTTGTGATTTTTATATGTTTTATGATTGTTTTTGGAGAAAATATAGGTTTGCCTGATTTTGGGGAAAAGTAGCAGATTTTGTTGAATTTGAAGATCTATAAGACTCACTATGAGTTGTATTCCAATCTACAAGTCGTAGGAGACGGTCGTAGTGATTACCAACTTCCAAATATCAAAATCTGAGAAATTGAAGTCAGCCATACAAGCCAAGGTATGAGTCGTAAACTAGGCCACGACTCATAGTATAGATTATAGCAATTAAATCCAAAATTATAAATGCTAACTATGAAAGCCCAATTATAACTCATAAGTTACTCTACGAGTCATATATACGAACCGTAACTGCTTGAAACGACCCCAAAAAAGTACTCAAAAATATGCCTCGAAAGTGCCCGAAATTGTAAATTCTATATATCTTAAATCCATGCACGATATCAAAAATCTGAATTTATATTTTTGATCAGGGGTTATTTTGAGTGGGAAATGAGTCTAACCCAAATTTAAGAGCAATCGTTTAGCAATTTCAATTTTTGTAATTTTGCTTATCAAGTGTCTGTTAGTGATGCTACTACAATGCGCCTCTATCACGGACAAGTGTAAATTCAACCTCTACAATAGGTCTGTGTCGCGGACTAGATGCAGACCTGTATAAATTTTGCCCAATTATTTTTCTTGCAGTCCAAGGCTTTTGAGTCTTGGGCATAAGTGTCTCCAAATGTGAATATACTTATAATTAGCCATTTTTCACCCACATATCTTTCTAAACATTCCCCAATACTCATTCAAACACGTAGCCAAATATATTACTCCTAAACTAAAGTCTCAAAACCCTCTCCGGATCTAAGCATTTCCTTTCATGCTTCAAGTCTCCATCTCCAATCTTCATCAAGTTCATCTCCAAAACTAAGCTATGTGGGTTTCTTTCATACGTTCCTTTCACCCATTAAACCCAAGCTCTTTTCCTCAAAATTGCATGATTCAAAGTTGATTTATTCATGGGTCTTAGTCATTATGAAATTTACTACACACTATGTTGGGTTTATGAAATTATGACTGTTTTACTATGTTTAGGGCTATGAATCTAAGGTTTATGGTGAGGATGGATGAAGGTTCTCAATGTATATTGTTTAAGGGTGTTACCAAGTATATATATTGGCTTTACACTAATTTTTCTAGCATGATTTCACTCTTGAGTTGCATGGTTTTGCACTAGCATAACACACCCTCTAAGTACTTGATGAAATATCCACTTATGTATTCTTAAGGTATTGAAGGTCCAATGTATGTCTTATTAGTTGAATGAATATATGATGATGAAATGATGATTTGATGATAATGAAAAGGAATATATATGTGTGATGATGAAAAAAGTGTATATATACATGATATCATCTATATATAGTGTTGGGATGACCAAGCCTAGCTCGGGGAATTGTAGGCCCGGGTAACTTATCGAGGGGTTGGTACCTATGTCATCTAGCTTAGGGAGTGGTAGGCCCAAGTAACCTTGTTGGGGATTAGTACCCATCAACCTTGATGGGGGGTTTGTACTCTGTCAACCTTGATGGGGGGTTTGTGCTCCGTTAACCTCGGTGGGGGGTTTATACTCTGTCAACCTCATAAAGGGGTTCGTACCTCATATGCCAATCAAAGGGATTGGTAGGCCTTGGTTTGCACTATAATAGTCACTCCTTACACTCGTATTATGATCTATATAAATATGACTTTACTTTAAGCATCATTCATACATGCCATATTGTCAGTATGCTATTCATTTCTTATGATTATGCATTTTGCCTATGATACCCACCTCTTGTTATGTTGCATCCTACATACTTAATACATTCAAACATGCAAACACATACTCTATGCCTACATGATATCGCCATGTAGGAATCGGTGTACCACGTGATCATCCTCATCCACGTGGCTAGGATGACTTTTATCAAGCTTGTTGGTGAGTCCTCAATTCCTAGGATGTTACTTATGATCCATTGTTATGTCTTAAGACTTTCTCTCTTTGACTTATTTATTGACTATGAGGGTGAGCCCAGTTGCTTTGTCGGCCCCTACTCTTATTTATGTAGTAGAGGTGTTATTAGAGATGTTATGTATTTATGCTATGAGCTTGATCCTATTGACTCTTGATGTTTATAATATAGAAGTTCATCCTTAGTCCCAATTTTCCCTTGTTTACATTTATCTTTTATTTTCATTCTAATTGTTTTCGCGACCAAGGATGTGTAATAATATGATATGAGGCTTATTTAGGGTTCCTTTGGGCTCCCCAATCACCAGTCATGTCTAGGCCCTAGGCTTGGGTCATGATAAAGGTGGTATCAAAGCACTAGATTATTACATCCTCAGAGTCCAACACACTGCGTTGATTAGAGTCTTATTCATGGTTGTGTTGTGCACCACAACTATGAGTAGGTGGCTATGAGACGTTTTAGGAAATGTTTCCCTTCTTTCTGTTCTAAGTCATGCTATATAGTTGAAGCAAGCTTTCTCCCTAATGATTGTTCTTTGTTATGCAAGATCATGCCTAATACGAGGGGAAGACAAGCCCTTATGCCCGAGGAGCAACCGACTAATGGAGAGCTTAGGGATGCTCTCACCTTGCTTGTACAAGTACTGACTAATGAAGCCAACCAAGGGGCCCAATCCTCTCATTCTCCTACATCGGCCTCTCGGGTAAGAGACTTAATGAGAATGAATCCCCTGGAATTCCATGTGATAAAGGTGAGTGAGGACACCCAAGAGTTCATTGATGAGGTCTACAAAATTATGTCAATCATTTTTTGAGGTCGGAGGATAAGGTGGAGTTGGTGGTCAACCAACTCAATATGGTGCAACCAATAGAAGGAGGAAAAAGGAGACAACTATATGGTGCTTTGGGAGGAGTTCAAGGTGGCCTTTCTTAATTGATTCTTCCACCTTGAACATAGGTAAGCTAAGTTGGTGGAATTTATGAATTTGAGACAAGGGTCCATAAGTGTGAGGGAGTATGCCTTCATGTTCACCCAACTTTCAAAGTTTTCTCCTCACTTAATTTTTGACTCAAGGTCAATAATGAACAAATTTGTTATGGATGTCTATGACTTGGTTAGTGAAGAATGTCGGTCCACCATATTGATTAGTGACATGGACTTTTCACATTTGATGACCTATGCCGAACAAATAGAAGAGGAAAATTGAGGAAGAGAAGGGGGCATAAGGCTAAGCAGGCCTGTCTTGAGGGTAAGTTCCAAAGAAGTTGCCAGTTCCACCAAGGCTAAAGGCCTACTCATGCATTTGATAAAAAGGTTGCAAATGAATGTCCTAGGGCCCAAGGTGTAAGGGGTGTGGCTCCTATTGATGTGTGTCTGAAGTTTGATAAAGGTCATGGTAGCCCATGTTTAAGGAATACCGGTGCTTGATATGGTTGCAGAAAAATGGGGCATAAGGTGATAGTTGCCCTTGAAACCACAACAAGGGCAAGAAAGTTCGTCCACAAGGTACTAATCTGGTCCCATTGGGGAGATATGGCCGCCAAGATGGTGCCCCAAGGCACAACCGATTCTATGCTTTACATGGGAGGCAAGGGGTTGATGAAATCCCTGATTTTGTTATCGTAATGTTGAAAATCTTTGACTTTGATGTATATGCATAAATTTATCTGGGTCACTCTTTCTTTTATTATCCTCTTAGTTGCCCAAAAGTTCCATGTTGACCCCAAGTTGTTGCATGAGTCATATGAAGTGTCTACTCCTATTGCTGCATCTATTATTGCTATAAACATTTAGAGAAGTTATCCTATTGGCATCTTGCATAAAGTGTTGCCTTGTGATCTTATCAAGTTAGACATAGTTGATTTTGATGTCATTCTTGGGATGGATTGGTTGCATGGCTACTATGTTTCTATTGATTGTAGAACCCGTAAGGTCAAATTCTAATTTCCAAATAAAGCCATCCTTGAGTGGGAAAGTCAAGATATGGTGGTTAAGGGTAGATTCATCTCTTGTATTAAAGCCCGTAAGAGGATCTCTAAGGGATGTCTTTACCATCATGTGAGGGTTAGGGATGTGGATTCTAAAGTCTTTCCAATAGCGTCGGTTCCAGTTGTGAATCAGTTTCTTGATGTTTTCTCAAATGACCTTCCCGTTGTTCCTCCCAAAAGTGAAATAGACATTGGCATAGACCTCCTTCCCAATGCTCAACCCATTTCTATTCCCCCTTACCATATGGCCCCCGCGGAGTTGAAGGAACAATTGAGGGACTTGTTGGAGAAGGGATTTATTAGACCTAGCCAATCACCTTGGGTGCTCCAGTGTTGTTTGTGAAAAAGATAGATGGGTCCCTTAGGATATGTATTGACTACCGGCAACTTAATAGGGTCATCATCAAGAATAGGTATCCTCTTCCAATGATTTATAATTTGTTTGACTAATTGCAAGGGCTTAGCTATTTCTCTAAGATTGATCTTCAGTCCGGGTAACATCAAGTGAAAGTGAGAGAGTGTGATATTCCCAAGATGACCTTCCTGACTAGGTATGGCATTACAAATTTGTGGTGATGTCTTTTGGGTTGACCAATGCACCAGCCATCTTTATAGACCTAATGAATAGGGTCTTTAAACCCTACCTTGATTCCTTTGTTGTGGTCTTCATTGATGATATTTTTGTCTATTCTCGTGGTGAGGAGGAGTATAGGCCTCATTTGAGGGTTGTGTTACAATGATCGAGGAAGGATAAATGGTATGCTAAATATGAAAAATGTGAATTTTAGTTGAGGGAGGTTGGCTTCCTAGGACATGTGGTGTAGGGGGATGCTATTAAGGTGGATCCAAAGAAGACCAATGAGATTAGAAATTTTCCTAGACTATTGACCCCGTGGGACATTAGGAGTTTCATGGGCTTAACAGGCTAGTATCAAAGGTTTGTGAATGGGTTCTCTTCTGTTGCTTCCACTATGAAAAAATTAACTCAAAAGAAGGCCAAGTTTGTGTGGTCCGGTGAATGTGAAAGGAGTTTCCAAATATTGAAATACAAGCTTGTGTATGCTCCTATATTATCACTACCGGATATTTGTGATATACTATTATCGGGTTGGTCTGGGTTGTGTGTTGATGCAAAATGGTAAGGTCATAACTTATGCTTCTAGAAAACTCAAAGTACATGAAAAGAACTACCTTGCACATGATCTAGAGTTAGCTGTCGTTATGTTTGCATTAATGAATTAGCGACACTACTTTTTATGGTGTGCATGTTGATGTATTTACCTATCATAAGATCCTCCAATATGTCTTCACTCAAAAGGATCTCAACTTTAGGCAAAGGAGATGGCTAGAACTTCTTAAGGACTATGATTTGAGTGTGCATAATCATTCGGGTAAGGCAAATATAGTGGCGAATGCCTTGAGTAGGGTGTTCGTGGGTAGTCTAGCTCATGTTGATGGTAGTGAGAAGAGGATGGCTAGGGAGGTAAATAGGTTGGCTAGATTGGGAGTTAGGTTTGAAGAAGATGGTAATAGTGGTCTGGTTGTTGTTGATGGTTCTAAGTCTTCTTTGGTTGATGAGGTGATGGAAAAACAAGATCTTGATCTCTTTTTGTTAGAATTGAAGGCCTTGGTGAAAGAGGGCAAGGTGAAGGTTTTCTCCCAAGGGTGATATGGTGCCCTTAGGTACTAATGTAGATTGCGTGTACTGCATTTTGATGGTTTGATAGAAACGATCTTTGATGAGGCCCATTACTCTTCTTATTCTATCAACCTTAACTCCACCAAAATTTATAGAGAATTAAGGGATGTGTATTGGTGGGGAGGCATGAAGAGGGAAATTGCCAAATTTATTTCTGGTTGTCACACTTGTCAACAAGTCAAAGACGAACATCAAAGTCGGGTGGCCTAACCCAAGATATTGAGGTTCCTACTTAGAAGTGGGAAGAGATAAGTATGGATTTTTTCATTGGGTTGCCCAAGACTAAAAAGGTTTATGATTCCATTTGGGTTTGTAGTTGATAGGATGACAAAATCGGCTCACTTTATGTTGGTGAAGACCACATTTGGGGCTGAAGAGTATGAAATGTTGTACATTCCTAACTTGGTAAGGTTACATGGGGTTCCTTTGTCCATCAATGATGAAAGGAGTGTATATATACATGATATTATCTCTATATAGTGTTGAGGATAACCAAGCCTGGCTCTGGAGGTTATAGGCCCGGGTAACCTATCGATGTGGGGCACAATTTACTTCAAACTTTTGGAGCTCCTTTCAAAGGGGTCTTGGTACTAGAGTTAAGCTTTCTACGACCTTCCACTGTCAAACAGATGGCCAAGCCAAGAGGACCATCAAACCCATAGAGGATATGCTTAGAGCATGTGTGTTAGAGCTTAAAGGTAGTTGGGATTATCATCTTCCGTTAATTGAGTTTGCCTACAACAATAGCTATAATTCTAGCATTGGTATGGCTCCTTTTAAAGCTCTCTCTGAGAGACATTGTAGATTATTGGTCGGATGGTTTGAGGTTGGTGAGATAGCTTTGTTGGGACCATATTTTATTATAGGGTCTCTTGAGAAGGTTAGGATGATTAGGTAAAGGTTGAAAACACTCCAAAGTTGTCAAAAATCCTATGTCAATGTGAGAAGAAGAGACCTTGAATTCAAAGTTGTTAATTAGGTCTACCTAAAGGTTTTACCCATGAAGGGTGTGGTCCATTTTGGTAAGAAGGGAAAGTGGAGCCCAAGATATGTTGGTCTTTATGAGGTCATAAGAAGGGTTGGCAAGGTAGCCTTTGGGTTGAGGTTGCTTAGTGAGATGGAATTGGTTCATCCGGTGTTCCATGTGCCCATGTTAAGGAAATGTATGGGTGATCTGAATGCTACCCTTGTTCCAAATGTAGACTTTCTCTCTTTGACTTATGTATTGACTATGAGAGTAAGCCCAGTTTAGGATAATTTGATATATGAAGAGGTTCTGATTTAGGTTTTGGATAGGCAAGTGAAGAGGTTGAGAAACAAAGAGTTGGATTCCGTTAAGGTCCTTTGGAGAAATCAACAAGTTGAGAGTACTACTTGGGAGGATGAAGCAGATATGTAAAAGAGATAGCTTTACCTTTTCCACTCCAATCAAGTCTAATGTATTGATCTAAGTCCTTCATTTGATCTCAAGTCGTAAGCTCAGCCCCATGTCATTTCATATGTTTATGTTTAAATTGACAAATTCATGATGATTTTACATTTATGATGAAGTTTTTGAAACGATGTTTAAGTGCATTGTTTCATCTCTATGTGGGCAGAAAATGGTCATATTTGTGTCTTTCATATACGTTTCTTTGACATATGAGGATGAATGTTCCCAAGGGGGAGATATTGAAATGACTC
>DF361326.1:54907-67393 GCA_000787875.1 Solanum virginianum | reverse complement strand
TTCAATTCTCAAATCCTGTCTGCGATGCAGACATGTACATTTTCTGTCAAGTTATTTTTCTTGCGGTCCAAGACTTTTAACTCTTGGGCCTAAATATTCCCAAATGTGAATATATCCATACTTAAGTTATTTTTAACTCCCATATTATTCTAAACATTTCACATTACTCATTCAAACACATAGCTAAATATTTTACTCCTAAACTCAAGTCTCAAAACTATTTCTGGATTCATAAGGATTGCACTCAAGCTTCAAGTCTCTATCTTCAACCTTCATCAAGTTCATCTCCGAAGATAAGGTATATGAGTTTCTTTCATGGGTTCCTTCCACCCATGATGCCCAAGCATATATTTAACCTAATTTGCATGATTTAAAGATGATTTACTCATGGGTCTTATTTATTATGAAAATCACTGCACACTATGTTGGACTTATGAAATTGTGACTGTTTTACTATGTTTTGAGCTATTAATCTAAGATCTATTATAAGATTTGATGGGTTTTGATATATATTGCTTGAGGGTGTTACCAAGTATTTATTGAAGGTTTTACATTGAATTTCGTAACATGATTTCACTCTTGAATTGCATGGTTTTACACTAGCACTACAAACCCTCTAAGTGTTTGATAAAACGTCCGATTATGGTTTGTTCAACAATTGAAGATCCTATGCATGTCTTATGAGATGAATAACTATATGATGATAAAATGATGATGGAATGATGATTAAAGGGAATGTATGTATAAGGTGATGAAAGGAGTGTGTATATATATATGATATTATCTCTATAATGTTGGGGATGACCAAGCCTAGCTCGAGGGGTTGTAGGCCCGGGTAACCTTGTTGAGGGGTTAGTACCTTAATAGCCTATTTCGGGGTGTGGTAGGCTCAGGTAACCTTGTTGGGGGTTTGTACCCATCAACCTTTTTAGGGGTTTGTACCCATCAATCTATTGTGGGGTTTACACTCTATCAACCCATTGGGGGGTTTGTACTCCATTAACCTCGTTGGGGGTTTGTACTCCATCAACCTCATGAAGGGGTTTGTACCTCATGTGGCTATCAAAGGGGGTGGTAGGCCTTGGTTTAAACTATAATGGTCACTCTTTACACTCGTATTATGTTCTATATAAGCATGATTTTACTTCAAGCATCATTCATGCATGTCATATTGCTATATGCTAATCATTGCCTATGCTTATGCATTTTGATTATGAAATTATCTCTTGTTGCATTGTATCCTACATACTTAATACATTCAAATGTACTAATGCATACTCTATGCCTACATGATGTCACCATGTAGGAACCGGTGCACCACTTGATCATCCTCCTCCTCCTCCACATAGCTAGTTCGATTGTCCAACAAGCTTGTTGGTGACTCCGCCACTTCGGGGATGTTGCTTATGAACTATTGCTATGTATTAAGACTATCTTTCTTTTGGTTATGTATTGAATATGATGGTGAGCCTAGTTGCTTGTCTTGGCCCCCGCTTTTTTCTATGTAATAGAGGTGTTGTTGGACATGATATGTACCTAAGTTATGAATCTTGACTATCTTGATTCTTGATGTTATGAGGTTTACCCTTAGTCCTAATTCCCTTGCTTATGCCTATTTCTCAATGTCATTTAATTACTTCCGCAACCAAGGATGTGTAATGATAAGCTTTGAGGCTTATTTAGGGTTCCTTTGGGTTCCCTATTCACCAATCACGTCTAGCCCCTAGGCTTGGGCCATGACATAGATGGAGGCACTAATGCGGGAGAAGTATCTCGACTTATTTGAGCCTTCAGATATGCTTTTACTTTACTTTCGCAAATGAAAGTCTTATAAGTAGGGGATATTATAATGACCCTCTAGGTCATTTATGTAATTATGTGGTTATACTACTAATTTGAGATTTTATATAGTAACCTCAGACCTTTTGTAACCTGTTGAGACTGTTGGGATGGTATGGGGTGAATTGGTTGTGAATTATGTGAGTTTGCGAGTTAACAAGAATCTATAATTGTAAAAATGAGATTTCTGATAAAATCCTGGCAAACAACCTCAGAATGGGATTATGACGGTTCCATAAGTTCTAGGAGAGCCGATTTAGGCTAGGAAGATAGTTGGTCCAAGGGTGGAGGGCCCTGATATGAATTTGAGTCAAAAGTTACAAAATGAGTTCGACTAGAAGCTAAAAAGTGTTGTTTTGTAAAAACCTAGCCAAACATGCTCGAAATGGAAATCTGTTGGTGTGGCCAGATCCAAAACATCACAAATAGCCTAAAATGAACCTTTATCGGTTGGTGGATGCTTTCGGTTGCATTTTGAACCCTCAAATTTTTTAGCTAAATTTAGCTAAAAAGAAGTAGGACCCTTATTTTTCTATAGAGTGATCCATTGGAAATTCTGACTACACCATTGGATCTGGAAATTCTGACTACAGCATTAGATCTAGAAAGCTGTAATCCATGTGGTTGCACTATTTGTTTGTGTAAAATGGACATCAAACGGCCCGAGAATGCCCCGAGGAAGTTTATACAATTGCTAGTGCAATACCAAAAAAATATCCCTCTGTATTGGCAGAGGGTTAGGCACGATCGTGGAAGGGCACGACTCAAGCTCCGTGTTCGTGAAGCCTCAGGTGCTTTTTTGAAGGCCTAGCAAGTGCTAAGGAACTACATTCATGGCCTAAGGCCCGCATTTGCGGAGGTCAATGGGGGAGGTGCTTAGCCTATCTAAGGCTAGTCGCGACCAACTCCATTTCCCAACTTTAAATAGTTATAGTTCTCGATCCGTGACTCTAATTTTGATGATTCAAAAGGCTACATGACTCAAGATTATTGCAAAGATCACTATGGTGGTGTCATATTCTAATTTTGGTGCATATTTTGATGTAAAAATGTTGTTTTAACTGGTTCTGCCCTCGTAATTATGTGTAAACTTTATTTTATTATTTTTCAGCCTATTTGAGAAAGAATTAAGTAACATTTGGGTCTACGTTTTTCTACTCTTCGAGAGGAACGCTGTAAAATGCTTGGATTTTGATAAATTTAGTTGTTCCCCATGAAATTTGATCGAGAGAGTTTTGAAAGAAATATTTTTTGGTAAAGAATATAAATTTGTTTCTAAGATGTTTCTAGGCCTTTTGGTGTTCGTTTTGGGGGCAAAACATCTGGGTGTAGACTCAGGGTAATATAGGGAACATTTTTGAGGGTATGGTTCTGAAATTCAGTCATGGGCCCTATTTTTCCCATTTTATGCGCTATTGATATAATTTCACTCATTATTCATGATCTTACAACCAATGTGACTATGTTAACCTTGTGAATTGTATTTTGACAACTGAGTAGTAACAGGAAGCGCTCAAGAGGGGAAATGCTTAAGCTGATTGATTTAAGACACAAAGAATCATCTACCAGGTAGGCTAGGCCTCCTTAAACTTTAGACTGAGTTGAGATATAAGCATGTTGAGCTGAAATGTGTAAAAAGGTGTTGGTTGTGGGTTAAGCTATGATATATGTGCGGTATGTGATTGGTTGTTGTCTATATGTGTAGTATATGATGTTGTGGGGTTATACCCCTCTATTGGTAGCTGTATTAGCAGTAGTATTGATATTGGCTGGTGTTATTGACTGCAGCAAGGCCTGGTAAGTGTCGTATATGGACTGATGCCATGGGGAAGGTATGTATTCTGGCCTAACTCTTATCGATATGATTATGTATCCTGATGCTACTGAGGTATGCTGGATGTAAGACTGTTCCTTTTTATTTTTATGCCATACTGTGACTTCGTTTTGATGTAGACATAACCCCATTGGGCTTGCTGGTTGTATAAACTTGTGATATAGTTATAATTGTAATACTTTACTCTCATTACCTGTGGATGGCTATATTGTAGCATATTTGGCCTATTAGGCCTGGTTTTATACTGATCTATGACATATACACTCTGGTATGCTGATGATAGTTGTGGGGTGCTGGGTTTTCTTACCTGAGGCTGCGGTTTATCTTTGGTTACTTGAGGGAGGTAATAGTTATCCTTACTTGGGTGGTATGACTTCTATATTGAGGCATGATATGACTTCAGAAGTTCAGATCCAGATTGTCTGGTTGAGTGAGTGATTGTTCCTATATCTAGAGTCCTAGATGACGCTTTTTGCGCTTTGAGACTCATGGCCATGTCTGAGAGTCTGAGTCCTAGGTGACGATCCCTACAGTCTGAGTCCCAGTAGGATATGTCATGAGCTATCAAAGCCATTGATGTTGATTCTGAGGTCCACGCACCTGGTGATACTTGGGTCTAGGATCCCATTGACTACATTTTGGATCTAGGACCCCATTGATTAACACTTTGGGTTTGGGACCCCATTAGTTATGTGAGGGGGATTCTTCTCTTGCGGGGGATGTGTCCCACCGTTATCTATGTTTATTCAGGCACCAGGGTCAGGTGTTATGGCTTGACAAGATACGGTACTTTAGGTCGAGGACATGGTTGAGACATTGTATTTTCGAGTGAGGACTTAACTGATTACCTGTGGATCTACACACCTATTCATAGTTGATTGTGCATGGATCTACCCACTGGGCTTATGGGGGCTTAGGGGGATTCAATCTTAGATATTAGGGACTTACACCCAGGTACAACTTGACCCTTGATCATGTTATATTGGGAGTGGTTACAAGCATTGATATTAGGGCCTTGCACCCACGTATAGCAGAAGGCCTCAGTTTAGTGAAAGTTACAGTGTGGGCCTACTCAGTCTTTCTCTGTTGGTATCATTACACATCACCTTGGTTGGTTCAGTTGGATTTAGGGTTTTTCCAGATATGCTTATTCCTTGATCTGGGTTTGATTCGCTAGATTTGCTGTAGCTCTCTATATTTGAGCTTTCTATATGTATATTATTTCACTTAGTCAGCGATTATACCTACTGGGTACCTTTTTCCAGTACTCACCCTCTATATTTCTGTATCTTTCTATGGTGCAGGTCTAGGCTCTAGCCGCGGGCGCTGATTTTGGGGGATTCATGAGCATTCAGAAGACACTTGGAGAGCACCGGTAGCTCTAGCCACTTTGCAGTCTTCTTCCTTTTTGATGGCCATCTTGTATCCAGACATTGGCCTTGTATAGTGTAGTGACTTGTATTTTTAGAAGCACTTCTAGTTATGTATATTATGATATTTATTATATATGTATGGGTGTGTGCTTGTGTCTATTGCAGCTCTGTACAGTTCACTTTTAGGTTCTAAGTAGGTTATGTTGATTTATGTCGTTGTATGTATTATGGTTGTGGCTAAAGATATAGGACAAGTACTATGGGGTTATGTAATTGGCTTGCCTATATGTGCGATATAACAAGGGCCATCATGATCGAAATTGGGTCGTGACACCTCCCTACAAATTGAGTACAGGGACTCCCACATGGTAGTTGATCTTATTTGAATGGAGTTTCATTGATAATCAGATTCAACTGTGAAGCTCAGACTTCCAGTCACTGTTGTTTCATTGAGATTACTTTGTTATCTTCATCAGAATATCTATTTTCCTTATGAGACAACCTTGTATTTATTCATTTGTATTGCTTATACGCTCTTGTATTCATGACCCCAGGTTTTGGGATTTAAATTAAGTGTTGGATTGCTTTTACTTTTTTTTCACTTTGTTTAGTCGCTATTCGATTTTGGGTTGTGACAAGGGGAGCTTTGGGTATGTCTTAGCCCCCAATATGTCTTTTATGTAGAATGGTATGGTTTTGACGATATAATTTATGTTTGACTTATCAGTTTTCATGATTTCAATGATTGGGTGTTTTCCTTAGTCCCTTTATCCACTTTTAAATTCCACTTATATATGTTCATTTGCCTATGAATGCTAAGAGGCTTGGATAAGGTGCTTTTGGGTCCCTTATTCATCATGTTACGACTAGGCCCTATGCTTTGGTTGTGAAAAATATGGTATCTAGCATGAGGTTTTGAAATGTTCCTCAAATGTCCAATATACCACATTTAATAGAGTCTTGTCCATGGCTGTGAAGCACACCACAATCATGAATAAGAGGCTATCAGACATTTAGGAAACTTTCCTTTTTCATGATTAAGCCATGCCTTTGGAGTTCCTAAGGTTTTTTCCATCTAACAAAGTTCTCTTTGCTATTTCTAGATCATGCCGCCAAGAAGAGATCCTCAACCAAGGTAGGTAAACGAAGATCAAGCTCCACCCATGTCACAAGAGGAGAGAGTGATACATAAGGAGTTTTGAGCTGCCTTTACTATGTTAGCCTAAGTCTTGGCCAACAAAGCTAACTGGGAGGTTGTTCTTCCTCCCCAAACACCTACATTAACCACAAGGGTCTAGGATTTTTAAAGGATGAACCCACTAGAGTATCATGGTTCTAAAGTTGAAGAAGACCCGGTAGGATTGATGTTTGCGCTCCAATAGTAAAACGGTCGCAGTCAAGTATAAACCTAACCAGAGGTTAGGGTCAAATCCATAGGGAATATGGGGCTTGACTATATTGATCCACTAACAATCAATTTTTAGGCATCGATAACTATATTCTCTAAAATGGAGGGGGAGGGGGGGGGGTTATGTGATTCAAAATGAAGAACAAAAATAAACACTACACCATTTATGCAAGAAGATAATCAAATTGAGAGACAACTTGGGAATTATGTTCCCCATGATTCGTTGACTCAATTATCCTAGACAACATAACTCTAATCAAGACATTGCATGCAGGGTGGTAACTTAGGTTCTTCCAGCGCTCTTGTGAAGGAGAAGGTTGAATTTCACCATGGCTATTGATCGGCAACCATGGTGTGCCAACTAACCGTTACCCATTATCCCAGTCATCTTCCTCTTGGTTAGGTTTGGTTGATTAGATGAGAACATATCAATCGAATCCTGTTATCTACTTCTCTTTTCCTATTCATCACTACCTTGGTTGGGATCGTGATAGTAGCGGGGTTTGGTGTTGGCCACCACTAAACAACATTCAAAATGAAGGGAAATAGACAACACATGCAAATACCTAATCAAAGAGATGCAAAAAATCTAGGTTATTTCAAGTCAACTCCTCATGGTTCCACAACCCCAAGTTATGGGTGCTTAGCTACTCATGGCTAAGGGAAAATCAACAACAATGAATGTAAAAGACATGGTTGAGAGATTACCCAAGAACAATAAAGAATAACACCCCTTTTGATATTGAAACCACAAGCTTGTATTAATAAAAGTTGAGCACAATGTGATTTTCAATCCCCCAAAATTGGTCTTTGAATTAAAATAATGAAAACCTACACTAATCCCTAGAGAAGTTCTGTAAGAGTATTCAAAGTTTCTTCTCAAAAATTGTGGAATATCGGATCTCCCTTCGAAAACCCTATTGTTAACTATTTATACTCTTTACAAAAAGACCCTAAAAATAAAATAAAAAATTCAACTGGCAGCAGTTACGTCTCGCAGATATGACTCATAGGATGACCTATGAGTCATAATTGGGCTTTCATAGTCAGCACTTGGCATTTTGTACTTGACTGCTATGATCCATAGCTATGAGTCATGGTGTACTCTACGGCTCGTAGTGTCTTCTCGTAAACCTGAGCTGCAGTTCTTGGTCTAAACTTTTGGCACATTGTTTCTTGCTACGAGGCCTCCTCCTACGAGTCGTAGTGCGACTAAAGACTCATAGGTTAGCCTTGTATGGCTGAACTTTACTTTGTAAATTCCTAATTTTGTTCACTATTTCTTGCTACGAGGGCACCCTATGACTCATAAGTTGCGCTACGACTTATAAGGTGGCTCGTACATCTTGAACTTCAGCAAAATCTGCAATTATCTCCCAAAATCATACCAACCTGTATTTTTTGGAAGAATAACACAAACATGTATAAAACCCATAAAACGTTACATTAAGAACTTGTAAAATCCCTTATTTCAGACATCAAATATTCTGTATTTTGACAGCACATCAACACCCTCAACATAGAGTTATTGCTTGTCCTCAAGCGACGACTCGATCTAAATCAAAAATGAGAAACACATAACAACTATCCTAATGGTATATACATCACCTAACACCAATTCTGGTGCCCAACTCCTATTTTCAAAATCTGATTGTAAAGATACCAAGCAAACCAAAGCACAATGATGCATTTGACAATCCAACTATGACAAGTGAAGGCATATCATCAATCCACAATTACTAAATGACTCATATGTCAATCATGCAATGCAAATGCCCTCACAGAAAAGAAGTCCCCCGATTTCACTAAAAAAACAATCAAACTTCAGGGACTACGCAAGCATTCTCACTTTCAAAAATGAAAATCATGCATGATAACTAACACCATAGGCTTGCCCCAGTACTCGAACTTCAGACTGTTGATTAGTTGGATTTGAATCACTTTAGGACTTAATAGGCTTTTAACATAGGCTCATGGGGCTTTAGTATGACATTTTAGGCAAGTAGTGGCTAAAAGCTATCCTTGAACCACATTTTTCAACACTCTTACCTCCATAACTCAATCATTTTCATTATATCCTCCCTTATTCTTCTTTCCAAGCTTTTCCAGGTGCTTTCTTTTCCTTTTTCAGTTGTGCCTTATTTTTGAACCCATTTTTCTATTCTTTTCAATCCAAGGCACTTTTGTTTTCTTTTTCTCTCACATGGCACATGCTTTTTGTCTTCTTTCTTTCTTTCCCAACAAATCACCTCATTTTCATTACTTTACTACAAGAAAAGCTACCCTTAATTTAGGCTTTTAGCCTGAGGTGAAGTACACAATATTCATTCCCTAAAACAGGGCCACTTTTGGTAGTCACCCTCAACTTAAGTCTTTAGCCTCAATTAAGGTTCATATGTTCAAGGATAAACCAGGTCCAATATCAAGGTATTTTGCAAAACAAGGTTAGACTAGCTAGGTGTCAAGAAAGAATAGGTACATGTAAAGCTCAAACATTTGGAACAAGGGATCAACTACTTCATTTGGTAGGTCATTTACGCAAAAGTGCACTCACTAAAAGATCAATGGCCTAAGATCCTTTCCTAATCACCCATATCTCCAGTCCAATCTTAGAGTAACAAGGCAGGTTCTGAGTCAGTACACAATGCATGAATATGACAAAATAGGCTCACACGCACATGGCATTACATACAAAATCACATAGACTCAGAGGTCATGCTTCAAACATCAACTTGCCTCCTCTTTATCAGAATAAACATTGCCAAATAATCATATCCAAGATTGTAATGGTAAAAAACAATCCCCAAAATTTTGAGGGTACCCAATTTTAAAAGCATTAATAAAATCATTCAAGATTATGCACATGTCAAAAGATAATAGTTTCTATATATCTACAAATTGTCTACACTACCTAAATATGCCAGTTTAATAAAAATTAAAAACATCGACAAGGAAAAAGAAACAAGACAAGAAAACCTTGGGATAAAAAATAGGGGAAGTTATGGACTCAAGGCTACTCAGACTTCACCCTAATCCATAACTTCCCACACCCTACCAAAAGATTATACTTTCTCCTCAAAGTAAACATATATATCTATATATAATAAAAACAAAAATTTAAAACCAATCATTTAAAACATAATTAAAATAAAAAATCTAAAACAAAACATTCAAAAGTATCCAAAAACCAACATAAAAATATTATCTAAAATGAGAACAAAATATCCATAAGTAACAATAAGGACGGGGGTCAAAAGTATCAAACCCAAGGTGCTCAAGCACCGACATTTTTTTGGTCCTGTAGGTCTTGGGGCTAACTCTCCTCCTCGGTAATCTGGGCTGCAGCTGTACCTAAGCTCCCCACTTCTTATGCTATCTGCTGCACCCGCTCCTTCCATATTGCCTGCACAGCCAACGACTCTTGCATCACCTCATCAGTAATCTGCTCCTCCAGCTCTGCTATCTCAGTATCTATCCTAGGTTCCTTTTGGCTCACAACTGTGTCCTCACTCTTTAGGGGTCTCTTCTAGTGGACGTGTGGGCGATCATCGAATAGGTCAACCACATCATCACCCTCCGGTGCCACCTCGGGAACTGCTATTGGGGCTGCTAACACCTTCAGCAGGTCGGCCTTGAACTTGGCCAACTCATCTGTCACAGCAGCCATATCAACAGGTCATGCACCCTCAAGTCACTACTGGACCCTATCCTCGAAGGCGATTATCCTGACATCTACTGTATCATCTCTTCGGTTTATAACATCTCGAGTGTATGCCTTGGCCCTTTCCTTTGAGTCTTATACCTTCTGATAAACCCAAGGTTTGATCTGGCTCATCAGTTTGTTCGCTGGGTCTCCCTCCTTGCTAAACTGCACACCAAAGCTTGAAAAGCAAAAACAGACATAAGAGGACAGTCTGCGGAAGTGACCTGAGTAGTAGAAGGCATTGGTGTAGATGTATCTGAGGATGGCATCGCCTCGGTATCAATAGTTGGAGGCAGCTCTGCTACAAGTGGAGTGGAACTGGTGGTAACTGGACTAGGCTCCTGAGTCTGTGGCTTCAGAGGGAATGGTTCTTGAATAGGAGGAGAAGCTGTTAGCTATAAGGCCACCAACTTTTCACCAGGTTGGCATCCATAGTGCGCATGACCTCTACATGTGGGTCCAGGTGGAGGGAGACACGTACCCTGACCTTATTACATAATCTATGTATCTGGATGCAAAAAGCCAATGAGGTCTGGGTACGAACCACTGACTCGTGGATCTGCTCCGCCATAACTCGGGCCCAATCTCTATCATAGTTATCTAAGATACTGGCTAGGAGTACAACCTGCTCCATCGTTATCATATTATCTGTAAATGTGTGGCTGGTATGCCAACGACTGATAGACCACCAGAATTGGCCAGGATGGATCGGTAAGACTTCATTATCGGTGGGACATGGTTTGTGGTCCACGTAGGCTCGTCATCACCCTCACAGATCTAGCTAGCTATCCATCTGAGAAGCTCAATCTTCAAATCCATATTCTTCTCACTAACTGCCTGCTGCATCTTCTCGATCTTAGTATTATACTCGATGGGATCGATCTCAACCTCCAAGTCTGGCAACCTACTCAGCCCGGAGTCATTTAGCCTCGACTCTTTATTGAATTGCCTGATAGGTTTTCCTTGGACTTTAAGCTCCAATCCCTTGTCGTATATCTTTTTCATTCTTGGAATGTCCCATCTGGTATTTTTGGGGTCTGTAGAGGTGATAGAAGGATTGACCTCATTATGCTGAGTCTGTGAAACCTCAAGTGAATTGGTCTCAGAGCGAGAGGGAGTCATTTGTGGTATACTTCTATCACACCCATCACCATCGCCCTCCTCCTCAGACTGGGAGAGGCTATCAACTTCCATTAGGGTCTATGCAGTCCGGGCTCTAGTCTGAGGCACATTTGCTTCAGGGTCAATGCAGACTCTGTGGACTTCCTTAGATCCTTCTGACTATTCTATTTTAAATGATTCATCTATTAATTTTCTCTAGAAAGCTTGGATAGGATGTTTGTCTTTTGAAGGAATCATACCTGAAATTCAACACCCCATACCACAAAATAAGCACCATAATGTTTAATCAATTGAGAATCACATAGAAGAATAAACAAGGAGCAACAAAAACGAACAAAAGAAAAAACAAATACAATGTACTGAACCAGTTGTAGGTCTATAGGTACGAGGCACAGGTACGACTCGTAGGGCATACAATGGCCTTGTAGTGCCAAGCTACCTAGACAAAAATGATTCTGATCACAAATACGAGGCTCATGTATGACTTTTAGTGTAACCTACGAGCCATAGCCTAGGCTCGTAGTAGGTAACATAATACTTTTTAAAATAGGAAAGGTCCTATGAGTCCCTCACTACAATTCGTAGTGGACACTATGACCTATAGATGGGTCTCATATGGTAAGTGATAAGGAACCATAGGTTACTGGTGTTCCCTACAAAGGGCCACCATGACTCGTAGGACATCCTATGATTCATAGGAAGGCCTCGTAGCAGGAAACAATAGGCACCTGTAGTGCCTATGCCTTCACCATAAAAATCTCAAATCATTCCAACTAAAAATAAACAGCATCGAAGCAAGGTCTAAACACTATCTCAAGCATACAAACAATCACATTACTCAAACATGTTTACCCAAGTCAAAACATATCCCATAAAGATCTATTCATGATCAAAACAATTAAACAACACTTCCTAATCACCTTTAAGAAATTCAAGAACAAACAATCCCCAAACTCATAATTATCAACACCAACACTGTCACACCCCAAATCCCGTTAAGGCGGACTGGCACCCGTTGCCGGTAAGGCCCGGGAGAACCAACTATAACCCTGCCCTTTCTATATCCAATGTAATGAATTTCACCTGCAACATGCCTTTAAAAAAGGGAAATAGCACTGATAAGCCAAAAGGAAAAGCATATGATTAGGCCGTTGGAGCCACGCTATCTGGAATACAAAACATGCCCACACTTTAATTTACATAGTCT
>DF361326.1:43735-54639 GCA_000787875.1 Solanum virginianum | reverse complement strand
ATCGGAGTTAGACAATTTCGACGTCGAGCCTCGTCTCCGTTTTACTCGCAGGTTCAAGTTGACCAAGTGGCTGACTCACCTACTTGTGTCCTAAGTCCTACAAGCACCTTAATTTGGTTTCCTTTGTTTAGGGTCTTAGTCCTCTTAACTCAATGCAAAACATGTATACGCGTGGGGTGTTACAATCCCGGAGGCATAAGATGCCCCTTAGCAACATTCTAGAAGTGGAGAGTTTTGATGTTTGAGGCATTGATTTCATGGGGCCATTTCCACCATCATTCGATTGTCATTATATGCTGTTAGCTGTGGACTATGTATCTAAATGGGTAGAAGCAGCAACCCTTCCAACCAATGATGCTATGGTGGTGAGCAAGTTCCTTAGAAATAACATCTTCACACAGTTTGGTACTTCAAGGGCCATTATCAGTGCTGGCGGTATCCACTTAGTCAATCAAACCATGAAGAATTTGCTTGTAAAATATGGGATAAGGCATAAGGTGGCCACAACATACCGCAAACCAATGGGCAGGTTGAGGTATCCACCCAGGAGGTGAAGCAAATATTACAGAAGACCATAAATGCCACCTAGAAAGATTAGGCAGAAAAGCTTGAGAAAGCGTTGTGGGCATATCGGATTGCATACAAGACCCCGATTGGAACCTTTCTTTATAGGCTAGTGTATGACAAGGCCTATCAATTTCTCGTAGAGATTGAGCATCAGGTGTATGGGGCGATTGAAAAGCTAAATCTTGACCCTGAGCTCGCCGCCAGGAAGAGACTTGAGCAGTTGGAGGAGTTGGATGTATTTCGACTCCAATCTTATGAGAACAGTAAGCTCTATAAGGAGCAAAAAAAGAAGTGGCATGACCGACATATAATCAAGAGGACCTTTGAGCCGTGCCAACAAGTATTGCTTTTTAACTCATGTCTGAAATTGTTTCCAGGGAAATTGAGGTCCAAATAGAGTGGATCATATTTGGTGGTAGCTACCACACCCCATGGTGCAGTGGAGTTAAAGGACTTGACCACGAACCAAACCTTTTTGGTGAATGGTAAATGTTTCAAGCACTATTACGGTGTGGATACAAATCTAACTATAGAGGACATTGAGTTGGCCAAAGATAAATGAGCAAGTCATGCATCGTGCCGCAATGTTAATTTAGGTGTTGCACGGGAGGCAACACGTGTGAGGTAACATAGTTTTATTTATTTTATTTTTGAAAAAAAATCAGAAAATCAAGTTTGGTATAGAAGTGAGAAAAATTTGTGATGCCTCTGCGTCATGAACCCTACAAAATTGCGTAAAATTTTCCATCCTTAATTACTGATGATCGCTTAGGTGTTTGTTTGTTTTTCTTTGTCTAATACATTAGTTTAAGTGTTTTGAAGCATGTGCAGGTGTTCGGTAAGTTTTTCGGGGCTCGGAGCAAAAAATTTAAAAATTAAGGAAGCTCAAAATATTGAGCATTCACAATGGTTCTATGACACGGATCCATCACGAAGAACTACTATTTCTGCACATAGGTAAATGAATTGGCTAAGTGTAGTTTGCCTTCTCTCCGCGATGCAGAGGGATCGCAGATGCTTACTGTTTCTGTACCGAGGAGAAAATTATTATAAGTGTAAATCTGTGTTCTCTTTGCGACGCCGAGGAAACATGGAGACATGTTAATTTTGCTGAGTGTGGATGTGGCCCCACTCTGTTTAATTCCCCAATACTATTTTTTTTGGTTTTCTTCCCTTTTTTAATGTATTTCCCGACCCAAAACCCTTATTCTTCCCATTGTCTTACTTCTTCTTCCCTCTTTCTCCCAAACTTTCAAACTCATTTGCGTTGCACACCACGTGGGTCATGAGTTTCAATGAATATCGCACATTCTTCAAGCAAGGTAAATTTTCTTCACTTCAATTTGGTGTGATTCCAAGTGCTTAATGGTAGAATTCCTCCATAGTTAGGGGAAATTACAAATGGGTGAATTAAGTGTTTGCTATCTTATGGTTAATGCATGTTGGGTGGGTGTAACTTGTGATTAAGGTGTTCATGAGAGGGAGATTTGTGGGTGATGGAAACCCTAGGTTGAAATTGTACCTAAAAGTTGGAATAGTTTGGGGGGGGGTTATGTGTTCTTCCCCATGTCTTGTGTGGAAATTGTTGTTTATATGTTGGCTTATGCTAAATATTTAAGTATTGGGGTGAATTCTAATATTGTGATGGGGGGTTCTGCTTGTAACTGTCGAAGAGGGTTATTGGGGGTTCTTCAATACACTTCTTGTTTGGTCTATAGTAGATTTGTCAATTCATGTAAAAGTTGACGTGTGGTGTTGAATCCTTGTGTTTGAGTATGGGATTGAATCCTTGTGTTGGGGGGTTGATTTATTTGACATTGAGATGGAATTTGAAGTCATATTTTTATCTATAGAATGTGATCTGGGGACATCGAATCGTGAAGTGGTATAGCCCGTATGACTTGGGGAAGTCTGAGTTGAGTTTAAGTATGGGGTCATGAGCTTTGAGTTTAAGCACTGATTTTGCACTTTTGTTTTGCAGGTACTATGTCTTCAAGTGCATGATGTGGTGGTCAGTCAAGTAGATGAAGGGCTGCCAACATAAGGAAATAGACACGAGATGTCCTCTATGTGCGTAGCCAAGGCTGTCAACCGAGAGGGAAAGTTATGATATCAGTCTCATGACGAGATAAAGTACTAGCCCGATGTATCGATTGACATACATTCCCTTCGGGACGAGTAACCCCCAAACTCTGAACCAATGCAATCAATTAAGTCTAGGGTTCTTGTCCTGACCACCTATGCCATACAATTTGAGCTTGGTTAGTGAATTCTACGCCAACTTGAGCAAAGAACCATTGTCGCAATTGTTGATTATTCGAGGATTGGAGGTCAACGTATCACTGCTGGCTATCAACCGGATCCTGGGCACCCCAGAAGAGATCTAGGTAGGAGCATTTAATTAGTTGTGCCTTCACCCACCTTATCAGGCCATCAGGCACACTATTTCAGGGCAAAGGTCCATGGCTAAATGGGTCAGACATGTTGAGGGAGATAATCACCTCTCATTTTTGTTTGGTCACATGTCCAAGGAGTCTCAGGTCATAGCGAAGATCTAGGGTAGCACTTCACCAATGTTGTGAGAAATAAAGTATGCCTCACGTATGCAATCATGGTGGGTATACAACTAAAATATAGAGCAATCTTCAAGCTGGCGATGAGGAAGCCAAGACCCATAAGGGTCGCACGTATGCTTTTGGGGGCCTTATTACTTGTTTGAGTCGTGCTGCAAATGTCCCTGAGAAGGAGGCTGATTATAGACCGATCATCCAGTCTTCCCCCTATGTTGTCACCAAAATTAAGGGGTCTGACATGACCTTGGGCCCAGTCTAGACCATAATAGAGAGAGCCTATCGGGATGAGTTGATTGCGGGTCGCATGCAAGGCTTAGAGATGCTGAGACACAGGACTGGCGGCTGGCCTTCCACAAGAGAAGAGTTATAGGAGGTTGAGGTGGAATATCCTCTTAGCGACCATGCAAAAGTCGTACTTTGCATTGGACCCCGGTTCATTGAGCCAGTGGAGGATGACATTCCTACAAACCCAGGGGAGGCGCACGTGGATGAGGATGATGATGAGGCTAAGGAAGATGACATAGATAATGAGCCTCCGGCGTATGTAGGGGGTGAGCCCATCCTACCAGGCCATAATGATGTATAAGCACTATAGTTCCCACCCTGCAGGTTATTATGGTTTGCACTAAGGGCAGTGCTAAGTTTAAGTATAGGGTGGGAATTGCTTTATTCTGTTAATATTGTCTCTATTATTGACATGTATTAAGACCACTTTTATTTCTACTTTATGTTTATGTCTGGACAACTATCTTAATGTAGGGTTGAACATATTTTATTTTTGTTGGACCTGTAAATAATGCCTATCTACTACCTTGATGCTTAGATGCTCTTATATTAATACTTTGTGAAGGCACCAAGTTGTGGTAGTTGTGTTTCTGTTGAAATTAGTTGCGTTAGTCGTAGTTGAGCGATGGGGGCCCTATAATGGATGGATGACGACCATCCTAAGGGTATTTGTCAAATCGAGTTCATGTAGAGTGTGGTAGTGTACGAACGAGCATCGAGCGCAAATTTTTGAAAATAGTTAAGGGTAAGGCAGCTGCTTCAACCTTGTGAATCACTATTGTATGAATGCTTAATTAAATGAATTCATGTGAATACCACAATAGGAATTCTAGTGCTAACCTTGTGCTGAAAAATGTGCCAAGAGTGAATGAGCTAATTGTGAGTCTCAGTTGTGATAGGTTCGAGAACTTGTCCGATATGTAGAGTAGACTTGGTAGGAATTAGAACTAGAGGAGAGGATCTAGGTATTTGTTTGATAGACAAAAATAATCATAGCTAGCCCTTGTTGAGCGTTAGCCTATTCTTTGACTAACTACAATTCAAGTCAATCCCTGTTCTTAATAAAATGTCCATTTTCATCCTAATTCCCTAGCACTTGAGCATAGTGAATAAGAAAAAAGAGAACTTGAGTGGACACCCGAGAGTTGAAAAATAGTAGAGTGTCAAGAAAAAAATTTAGAAAGTGACGACCAAAACAATATGGGTTCGCGTTGCCTCCGCATCGCAGAGCAAACGTAGATGCACACTATTTTTGGCCCAAAAGATCCCAGTTATTCGCTGATCTGCGATGCCTCCACGTCGCGCATCTATCACGGATGCACACTAGTTTGAATAAAAAGAAAAAAAAGAAATTTTAAAAAATAATTTTCTTTTCTTTTGCTTAATTATTGTTTGTTTAGGGTGTCTACGTGTTTGTGGGGAGTTTATTTTGTGGCCAGAGGTGAGTAAATAGGAGTACTTATAGTATTAATCCAAGAATGGTAACGAAAGGTTATGAATCAGGAAAGCATGAAATGATGTGATATATGTCCTACGAGCGCATGGGAATTGAACAGTGTCAGCCATATCCATAAATGTATCCCACCTATTTCAACCTACATTATAGCCAGACAATGACTTATGTGATCCTCTAAGGAAAATTCCAACTAGGTCAACGTTTAAATTAAGGGAAAACTTATGGAATCTTGAAGCAATTTGAGACATCTTTTCAGAGAGTGAGAGTTGTTTGTGTACCCATTCTTAATCTTCAGACTAGATTCGTAGTGGTGTGCATGGGTAATGCTTCTTGGTGAGGGCACATAATCATTCAAGATTAGGAACTAGATAAACTGTTTAATATTCTGCATGAGTCCATATATATATATGAGTGCAAAGAGCGAGTAGTTTCTACCCAGGCACCATAAATTGTTCACCATGGTTCATAGATTACGATTGCTTGATGTTTATTGTACATAGTACCATAGGGAGGCTCATGCATGTGGTAGTATTTTACACAAGGATGGATAAAACTCTAAGTGTGGGGTGGTGATCCAAGGCATATTTATATGTCCAATTAGCTAGTAATGCCCATAAATAGAGTGAATTCAAAGGACAACTTAATAGAGTCTAGGTGTTTGAGTGTCATTTTCTCTTATTTTGATAACGTAGGACCTAGTGCGCTTGTTAGTTGTGTTTTTTGCAGGATTCGTCCTTTGATTGGAGGGATCGGGGTTAAACTAAGACTTGAGGAAAGAACACAACTTGGAAATCAGAGGATAAAAGTCAGTAGAAGCAGCCAAAAGACCAAAAGTCCATGTGGCAGACTTGGGAACAAGGTTGTGGAAGCTGAAAAATGCAAAAAAGCAAGAAGCTGAAAATTGTGCAAGGTCCACGTCGCGGACCTTTGCAAAAGTTGTGTAAATCTGCCTAGTCAACAATTTAAATGAGGTGTGAAGCTCAAAAATGTGCAAGGTCCGCATCGCAAACCTTTGCAAAAGTTGTGCAAAATTGTCCAATCAACAATTTAAGTGAAAAGTCAACAATACAAGGGGTCCAGGTCATAGAATTTAGGACCCGATGAGGAAAAGGTGAGTTACAGGATTTTTATTATTACGTTATATTAGACTTTAGGTTTTCAGATGGGTTTTTATGGAAGAACTGCAGTAGTGATGACAGAGAATTCTTTTCCACCATATTTTGGTTAATTTAATCTTTAGGATTCAGGTTTTGATGTTTTCCACTTTATTCATGATGTATTCCATGTTCATGAGCGGCTAAGTCTCTATATTCTGGGTTTGTAGCCATAGACTATGTGTAGTTCTTAACTTTTGACATCTATGAATGGTTTCTGTCAATTATTCCTATGTTATTTTTATCTATACTTCGTATCCTGATCAACTAGGGAGTAAATTTATTGTTTCCTCTGGATTCGAGAGATGTTGGAATGGATAGAACACAATAGTATAGGGAGCTTGTTCAATACTAGGAAACTAGGTTTATTTGTTTAAGGGAGACCTGTGACAACTACCCTTACAGCAAGTTGGGTTCATATACGGGAAGATAACTTTAATGCATTTTTGTTGGTCTTTCTATTCCCGCTCAACTATGTAGTTAGGCAGTTAATAATAGTAGGCCAATAGAGGCATGCAACCCTGTTCAGGTGAATTAAACCCCGTGAATCAATAATCAGGAAACAAGACATAGATAGATATTGTTAAAGACTAGACAAAGTCATAAAGGTTACAACCGTGGAATTGCTCCTTAATTATATCTTGTGTAAACGTCAGGTTAGTTTACTAGAAAGTTGGTCATTATAATTTATTTTTTCCAAAAATCAAAACTCTTCTTACAAAAACACCATAAGTGTGATAACTGAGAGAAGTTACTAATTACAATCAAATCCTTTGGGTTCGACAACCCGACTCTTTAATTAGGGCCACTATATTAATTGTGAGACCACGTACACTTGCCTATGCTGGGGAGCAACTGAAATCATGCAAGAAATCTTAAAGTAAATAATTCCACCAATACTTGGTAACACCATCATATAATATACATCAAAATCCTTCATCAAATCTCAAGTTAGATCTAAGATTCATAGCTCAAAACATACTAAAATAGTCATACTTTTACAAAACCCCAACATAGTTCATAGTAAAATTCATATTAATAGACCCATATGTAAAATCAACTTAAAAGCATGTAAATTAGATGAAATGGAAGCTTGGACAACATGGGTGAGAGGACCCAATGGTTGAAACCCATATACCTTGACTTTGGAGAATAGCTTTATGAAGATTGGAGATGGAGACCTGAAGATTAAGTGAAATCCTTAGATATAGATAAGTTTTGGGACTTGAGTTTTAGGGTGGAATATTTGTCTAAGTATTTGAAAGAGTATTGGGAAATATCTTGTATGATATGAAGGTAAAATATGGCTAAGTAGAGGTATTTTCACGCATGGAAATACTTAGGTCGAAGACCAAAATGTCTTGGACCGAGATAGAAAAACAACACAAAAAAATACACAGTAGCGCGCCCTTGGCACGTCATGCCAAGGGTGTGAATTGCTCACTCAAATTTTTGATACGGTTTCTTAAAAATTGAGGTTAGACCCTTTTCCCACTTAATTTGACCCCATGATCAAGAATATAAAGTCAAAACTTTGATATCATGCACGAATTTTGAGATATATGAAATTATGATTGTGGACACTTTTGAGGTATATTTTCAGGCACTTTTTAGGGTCGTTTCACACGATATATTTCTATATGCTTATTCATTGTCATGGCTAGTAAAATCTATCTCAAGCTAGTTGGTGAGTCCTCCATTCTATGGATAATATCTATGATCTCATGCTATGTACTAAGACTATCTTTCTTTTATGTATATATTGACTATGAGAGTGATCCTGCTTGCTTGTCTTGGCCCTTGCTCTTATCTATGTAGTAGAGGTATTATTGGACATGTTATGCATTGAGCCTTAACTCTCTTGTTTAGGTGCTTATGTTATGAAAGTATCCCTTTAGCCTTCTTTCCCTTGCTTCTACTCTTATTATATCGTTTAATTTTTGTCGCGACCAATGATGTATAATGATATGTTAAGAAGCTTATTTGGGGTGCTTTTAGGTTCCCTATTTATCGTGTCATGTCTAGGCCCTAGGCTTGGGTCGTGATAGTGATGGGTGTATCCAATTTGGTTAATGAGAAGTGTCATGCTGCTATGTTGATTAGCGACATGGACTTGTCCTACCTTATGACCTATGCGGAACAATTAGAGGGGGAGAAGTTAAGGAAGAGTAGAGGTAATGAGGCCATGAGGGCCCATTATGATGGTAGGTTCCAAAGTCCCAAAGGTGGCCGATTTCATCAAGGCCAAGGGTCCTCACATGCTCATAATAGAAGGTTTGCCAATGACTAGCCAAGGACCCAAGGTGATGGTGGTGTGGTGCCTAATGCTATGTGGCCAAAATGTGGTAATGGTCATGGTGTCCCATGCTTGAGGGATACTAATGCTGGTTTTGCTTGTGGAGAAGTAGGCCACAAGATGATTGATTGGATACGTAACTAGAACAAAGGAAAGGATGTTTGTCCACAAGGTCGGGTGTAAATATGGTTCCATTGGGGAGAGGAGGCCAACAAGGTGGTTCCCCAAGGTACAATTGGTTTTATGCTCTTCAAGGGAGGCAACGGGTAGATGAGGTGCCCGATCTCATCAATGGTATGTTAAAAGTCTTTGATTTTGATGTGTATGCATTGATAGACCCAGGTGCCACTCTTTCTTTTGTTAGCTTTTTTGTTGCCAAAACGTTTCATGGTGAACTCAAATTTTTGTGTGAGTCTTACGAAGTGTCTACTCTTATTGGTGCATCTATTATTGCTAGAATAGTCCATAGAAATTGTCTCATTTGCATTTTGTATAAAATATTACCTTGTGATCTTGTTGAGTTGGATATGGTGGATTTTGATATCATTCTTGGGACGGATCGGTTGCATGCATATTATGCCTCTATTGATTGTAGAACCCATAGGGTCAAATTTCAATTCCCAAATGAACTTGTCCTTGAGTGGGAGAGTCATGATGTGGTGTCTTAAGTCCTTCCCATAGAGTCAGTTCTGGTGGTTAATGAGTTCCTAAATGTCTTCCCTAGTGAGATTCTCGATGTTCCTCCCAAGAGGGTAATAGATTTTGGCATAGATCTCCTTCTCGATACTCAATACCTTTCTATTCCCCCTTATCGTATAGCCCGGTGGAGTTAAAAGAGTTGAAGGAGGAATTGAGGGACTTGTTGGAGAAGGGTTTCATTAGGCCTAGCCAATCACCTTGGGGTGCACTGGTGTTGTTTGTGAAGAAGAAGGATGGTACTCTTAGAATGTCCATTGAATATTGACAACTTAATAAGGTCACTATAAAGATTAATTATCCTCTACCAAGGATTGATGATTTATTTGACCAACTTCAAGGGGCTAGTCTAAGGCTAATATTATGGCCGATGCTTTGAGTAGGTTGTCTATGGGTAGCCTTGCTTATGTTGATGAAGGGGGCAAAGAGGTGGTTAAAGAGGTTTATCAAATGACTAAATTGGGGGTTAGGTTGGAAGAGGTTGATAATGGTGGTATTATGGTTGTTGATGGTTCAAAATCTTCCTTGATTGATGAGGTAAAAGCAAAGCAAGATCGTTACCCCTCCTTGTTAGACTTGAAGGCCTTGGTGATAGATGGCAAGGTAGAGGTTTTCTCTCAAGGGGGAGATGGTGCCCTTAGGTACCAAGGTAGGTTATGTGTGCCTAGTGTTGGTGGCTTGAGAGAGAAGATTTTTTATGAGGCTCATAATTCTTCCTATTTTATTCACCCCGGTTCTACAAAAATGTATAGAGATTTGAGGGAAGTATTGTGGTGGGGTGGCATGAAGTGAGACATTGCTAAGTTTGTGTCCGGTTACCATACTTGCCAACAAGTCAAAGCCGAGCATCAAAGGTCGGGTGGCCTAACCTAAGATATAGAGGTTCCTATTTGGATGTGGGAGGAAATTAACATGGATTTTATGGTTGGGTTGCCTAAGACTAGAAAGGGTTTTGATTCTATTTGGTTTATGGTTGATAGAATGACACAATCGGCTCATTTCCTTCCGGTTAAGACTACATATAGTGTCGGACATTATGCTAAAGCTATACATTCATGAGTTGGTTATATATCATGGGTCGCCCTTGTCTATCAGATCTGATCATGGGGCTATATTCACTTCACACTTTTGGAGGTCCTTCCAAAGAGGTATTGGTACTAAGGTAAAACTTAGTATAACCTTTCACCTTCAAACGGATAGCCGAGTCGAAAGAACCATCCACACTCTTGAGGATATGCATTGAGCTTGTGTATTGGAGGTTAAGGGTAGTTGGTATAATCATCTTCCATTGATTGAGTTTGCTTATAATAATAGATATTATTCTATCATTGGTATGGCTCCTTTTGAGGCTCTCTATGGTAAAAGTTATAGGTCCCCGGTTGGATGGTTTGAGGTAGGGGAAATGGCATTGTTGTGTCCAAATCTGGTCATGTAGTCTATGGAGAAGGTAAGGTTGATTAGGGTAAGGTTGAAAATAGCCTAAAGTCGTTAAAAGATCTATGCCTATGTGTGAAGAAGGGATCTTGAAGTTAAGATTGGTGATTGGGTCTATTTGAAGGTATCACCCATTAAGGGTGTGGTACATTTTTCTAAAAAGGGTAAATTGAGTCCAAGATATGTGGGTCCTTATAGGATGTTGAGGAGGATTGGTAAGGTAGCCTATGAGTTGGAGTTGCCTAGTGAAATGAACTGGTTCATCCGGTATTCCATGTATCCATGTTAAGAAAGTGTGTGGGTTACCCGAATGCTATTGTCCCATTGGACATTGTGGGTGTTGTTAAAGACTACTAGGCTTATGAAGAGGTACCAGTAGATATCTTGGATACACAAGTGAAGAGGTTGAGGAACAAGGATGTGGCTTCCGTTAAGGTCCTTTG
>DF361326.1:14607-43680 GCA_000787875.1 Solanum virginianum | reverse complement strand
TCTACGACCAAGGATATGCAATGATGTGCCTTTGGAGGACTCAATAAGTCGAAAGTGTTTCATGGGAGACCGAAGCAGACATGCAAAAGTAATATCCCTATCTCTTCCATTCTACTCAATCCTAAGGTACTAATTCTAATTCCCCTCTGTAATTTCAAGTCTTATGTTTTAGCCCCTATGTAATTTGCATACATTCATGTTTATGCTGACAAGTTGATGGTAATTTTGACACTTATGTTGAGATTTTTGAAGTGAGGTTTAAGTGTATGTTACATTCTTGTGTTGGCTGAAATTATCTTGCTTATTTCTATAGTATACGTTCTTTGACATTCGTTGGCAAATGTTCCCAAGAGGGAGATATTGAAATGACCCCAAAAAGTTCTCGAAAATGTGCCTCGGAAGTGCCTAAATTCACAATTTTTATATATCTCAAAATTCATGCGTCATATCAAAAATCCAACTTCATATTCTTGATCAAAAGGAAAAATTAAGTGGGAGATGGGTCTAACCCTGATTTTAGAGCGACCGTATCAAAATTTAATTTTTAAAGTGATGATTTCCAGTATGCTCTGCGAGCCTCTTGCGCGACGCTGCCAGGGCGTACAGATGTGTATTTATTTGATTATTTTTGTTGGTCAGTCCAAGGTCTTTGGGTCTTGGGCCTAAGTATTCCCATATGTAAAAACACCTATACTTAGCCATAGTTCAACACCATATCATACAAGACATTCCCCAATACTCTCTCAAAGACTTATACAAATATTTCACTCAAAATTCAAGGGTCCCAAACTTATTTTCAGATTCAAGAAATTCAATCGAGCTTCAACTTCTCATCTCAATCTTCATCAAGGAATTCTCCAAAGTTGAGGTATGTGGGTTTCAACCTTGGATCCTTTCACCCATGGTGCCCAAGTTTTCTTTTTACATAAATTGCATGTTTCTAAGATTTCATGAAGGGTTTCAATGTACATTGCATGAGGGTATTACCAAGTGTTAGTGGGTGCTTTTATATTGATTTTTCTTTCATGATTTCACTCTTGAATGCATGGTTTTACACTAGCAGCACACACCCGCCAAATGTTTGATAAAATGTACAATTAAGGTTTCTTGACTTGTTGAAGGTCTAAAGCATGGTATATGAGTTGAATGACTTTATGGTGATGAAAGTATGGTATTCATGTATTAATTTCAGAAGAGGTATCATTTGTAATGAAAGTTAACCAAATTTAGGGGTTAGTACCTCATTAATAAAATTGAGGGGTTGATACCCTATTAACCAAAGTTAGGGGTTGGTACCTCATTAACCAAAGTGAGGGGTTGGTACCTTATTAACCAAATTGAGGGGTTGGTATCTCATTAATCAAATTGAGGGGTTTGTACTTCAATCACCTAGATGGGCGTGGTACATTTGATAACCATGTTGAGGGGCTGATACCTCAAGCACCTAGGGTGGGAGGTGATAAACCCATTAGCCAAATGATAGTCTCTTCTGACGCACATAATATGTTATATATATGCATGTTTTACTTCCAGTATCATTCATACATGTCATATTGTTAGTATGCTATTCATTGCGTATGATTATGCATTTTGCCTATGATGCCTATCTCTTGTTGTTTACATCCTATATACTTAGTACATTCAAACATACTAATGCATACTCTATGCCTACATGATATTACCATGTAGGAACTAGAGCTCCATTTGGTCATCCTCCTCCTCCACGTGCCTAGTACGAATTTTCTCAAGCTAGTTGGTGAGTCCTTCATTTCCGGGACAATGTTTATATTCATACATTATGTATTATGACTCTCTTTCTTTATTGTATGCTTTAACTATAAGGGTGATCTTGATTGCTTGTCTTGGCCCCCACTAAGTTCTATGGTTAGAAGTGTTATTGGAAATGTTATGTATAGTCCTATGGGCTTTGACTCTCTTTTGACTTTTGATGTTCATGATATGAAAGATGTCCCTTAGCCACGGTTATCCCTATTTACTGTTTCTTGTTGTTATTTTATTGCTTCTACGACCAAGGATATGCAATGATGTGCTATGAGGCTTGCTTGAGGTATATTTGAGTTTCCCATGCGTTATGTCACATTTACGCACTCGGCTTGGGTTGTGAAGGAACTTTGTATCGGAGTACTAGGTTGTTAATAGTCATTGGCATCTAACATACTGTGTCGATTTTAGTCTTATTCATGGTTGTGTTATGCACCAAACTATGAGTAAGAGACTATGAGACATTCTAGGAAATGTTTCCCTTCTTCTCACTCTATGTTATGCTATAGGAGTCAAGCAAAGGTTTTTCTCCTTAATGATTATTCTTTGCTATTATAGATCATGCCTAGCATAAGGGGAAGAAGAACCCACTCTCCCAAAGAACAATCGACTCATGGTGAGCTCCAGAATGCTCTCACTATTCTAGCTCAAGTTGTGGCTAATAAAGCCAACAAAGGGACCCAAGCCCCTTATGCTCCAACTCCGGCATCTCGGGTTATAGACTTCATGAGGATGAACTCACTGGAATTCTATGGGTCTAAGGTAGATGAGGACCTTCAAGAATTTATTGATGAGGTATACAAGGTATTGTCCATTATGGGTGTGAGGTCAGAAGAAAAGACGGAGTAAGCGGCTTACAAACTCAAGGGAGTGGCTCAAATATGGTACAACCAATGGAAGGAGGAGAATGGAATCAATAATATAGTGCTTTGGGAGGAGTTCAAGGCGATTTTTCTTAATCAGTTCTTCCCTCTCAAACTTAGGGAGGGCAAGATGGTGGAGTTCATGAACTTGAATCAAGGATCATTGAGTATGAGGCAGTATGCCCTCAAGTTATACAACTCTCAAAATTCTCTCCGCACTTGGTTGCCGACCCAAGACCTAGAATGAACAAGTTCATGATGGGTGTATCCGACTTGGTAAATGAGAGTGCTGGTCCGCTATGTTGATAAATGACATGGATTTGTTTTATCTAATGAAATATGTTGAACAACTGGATGAGGAAAAGATGAGGAAGAGAAGGGGAAAAGAGGCCAAGAGAGACGTTTTGGAGGAAAGTTCCAAAGTCTCAAAGATAGAGGTCATGCTATCTACCCAACATATGGTAAGGTTCAGAGTGGCCCATGTTTAAAGGACACTAATGCTTGTTTCTATTATGGTGAAGAGCAGCATAAGAGGAAAGATTGTCATTATACTCAAGGCAAGAGTGAAGATATTCATCCTCAAGGTGGTGCCCCAAGGCACAATCGGTTCTATGCTCTTCAAGGGAGGCAAGAGGTTGATGAAATGCCCTATGTTGCTACTGGTATGTTGAGGTTTCCTTTGATTTTGTTGTGCATGCTTGGATGGCTCCGGAGGTCCCTATTCCTCTCATTATTCCTTTTATTGTTAGTAAGATTCTTATGTGTCCCGAATGGTTGTGTGAGTTTATTATTTCTAAAAGGGTCTATGGGAATTGTTCCATTGTCATGTTGCATTTAGGTCTCGCCTTGTGATTTTGTTAAAATAAATGTGGTGGCTAGAAGGTCTATCGGTTAGCTAGATTGGGAGTTAGGTTGGAAGAGGTTGATAATGGTGGTATTGTGGTAGTTGATGGTTCAAATCTTTCTTGGATGATGAGGTGAAAGCAAAGTAAGAAATTGACCCTGCCTTGTTAGAATTGAATGCTTTGGTGTAAGGTTGCAATGTAGAGGTTATCTCCCAAGGAGGAGATGGTGTCATTTAGTACTAGGGTAGGCTATGTGTGCTTGTGTTAAAGATTGAGTTCACTTGGAAGTCCCACCCATGTAAGGTGTGGTCCGATTTTGCAAGAAAGCAATTTAGTTTTTGGTTTATGAGTCCTTGTAAAGTGTTGAGGAGGATTGGTGAGGTTGCATGTGAATGGGGGTTGCCTATAGATATGGATATGGTTCGTCTAGTTCTTCATGTTTCTAGGTTGAGGGGATGTATTGGTAACTCTAGTGCTATAGAACTCTTTGAGGTTGTGGGTGTTGTGTAGGATAAGTTTGCTTGGAGAAGGTCCCGGTGGAGGTATTGGAAGCAAGGGCAGAGAAGTTGATTGATAAGGATGTAATGTTCGTCTAGGCCCAATGGATGAATCGTCAAGTCAAAATTGTCTCTTGGGGAGCTAGAGCGGACATGGAGAAGCAATATCTATATCTATTTCATCCTATTCAAACTTATGATAACACGTCAAGTCCTTTTTTTATGATTCCAAGTCCTTATGTATCATCCCTATGTCATTGCATGCATTCATATTTATAGTGACAAAGTTTTATGGTAATTTTGATGTGCATGTTGGGACTTTTTGAAAATCATGTTTATGTGCATTTCTTGCATCCATGTAAGGCTAAAATCTCCATGATTGCTTTTCTTGTGTACGTATCTTTGACATTCGGGATGAATATTCTCAAGGGGGAGATATTGTGACACCACGTAGCTCCATTCCCTTATATACCCATGTTTCAAGCCTCATTTCTTTAGGTGTAGAGTGTATTAGGGTCATGGGAGACCCCTAGTACTTGGACAAGTTCAAGACTTACCTCTATGTCACACGGACAGCTTGACGACCAGTGATGTGTTGGATGGGCCATTTAGATTGCTTGGGTTGGAAAAGGCTATTTCTAGCCTAATGAATGTGACATGGCCAGTGACATGGGCCGTGTGGCTTGCCACTGGCCTTGTAGAGGGTCGTGGGGTGTGCAAGAGAGGCAAGGTCGGCATGAGGGAAAATTTTGGCTACGTGAGGTTCCATGAGCACCCTTGACTGGCCGTGTGAGGGTTGACGACTTGTGGCACCTGGGTGTAGGTAGCCAGGCTATATATTCTGATCTAAGCATGGTGCAATGGATCACTACATGGACGGTGAAGCACCACACGGCCCGTGAAGTGGTCTGTCACAGTGACAATGATATGATTTTTTTCTAAGTGTTCACAACTTCCATTTGTTTTTGTAAGTCCCTTTTGACGGGCACTCCACATGACCAGTGGAGTGCCACACAACCAATCAAGCCTCCAGTGAGGCAACACTTTTCCAATTTTTCCATCCATTCACTAATGAAATTTTTGTAAATTTTAATTACTCTAATGACCTTTTTAGACTTCCAATGCTATCTTAACCTCCCAAAGAGTCCTAAACACTATTAAAAATGATCAAACTCATTACTCTGATCTTATATACAGTCTTATGTTCTCTCAAGACCCTCCATCAAACCCCAATACAAATTCAAGGAAACTCAAGAACAAGTTTTGGATTCCAAGACCCACTTCCAAGCTTCCACTCTTTCCCAACTCAATTTCAAGAAACTCAAAGTCTAAGGTATGTAGGTTTCATTCATGGGTTCCTTTCATCAATGAAGCCTAATCTTTCCTTTTTTAGATAAATTTCATATTTCCAAGTTGATTTACTTATGGATCTTACTTACTATGAATTTGATTATGAACTAAGTTAGAGTTTCATTTAAGTGTGATTGTTTAGAAATATTATGACCTATGAATCTATGATCTATTCTAAGATTTGATGAAGGGTTTCAATGTATATTGCATGAGGGTATTACCAAGTGTTGGTGTGTGATTTTACATTTATTTTTCTTTCATGATTTCACTCTTGGATTGCATGGTTTTACACTAGTACCACACACCTGCCAAGTGTTTGATAAAATGTCCAATTAAGGTTTCTTGACTTGTTGAAGGTCTAAAGCATGGTATATGAGTTGAATTACTTTATGATTATGAAAGTATGGTCTTCATGTGTTGATTTCATGGGGAGTATCTGTAGTGATGAAAGTTAACCAAATTGAGGGGTTGGTACCTCATTAACCTAATTGAGGGGTTGGTACCTCACTAACCAAAGCGAGAGGTTGGTATTTCATTAACCAAATTAAGGGGTTGGTATCTCATTAACGAAATTGAGGGGTTGGTACTTCAATCACATAGATGGGGGTTGTACATTCGATAATCAAGTTGAGGGGTTGATACCTCAAGCACCTAGGATGGGAGGTGATAAACCCATTAGCCAAATGATGATCTCTTCTTATGCACGTAGTATGTTCTATATAAGCATGTTCTACTTCAAATATCATTCATACATGTCATATTGTTAGTATGTTATTCGTTGCTTATGATTATGCATTTTACCTATGATGCCTATCTCTTGTTGTTTCGCATCCTACATACTTAGTATATTCAAACGTACTAATGCATACTCTATGCCTATATGATATTACCATGTAGGAACTGGAGCTCTATTTGGTCGTCATCCTCCTCCACATGGCTAGTACGAATTCTCTTAAGCTAGTTGGTGAGTCCTCTATTCCAGAGACAATATCTATGTTCTTATGTTATGTATTATGACTCTCTTTCTTTATTGTATACTTTGACTATGGGGGTGAGCCCAGTTGCTTCTCTTGGCCCTCGCTAAGTTCTATGGTTAGAGGTGTTGTTAGACATATTATGTATAATGCTATGACCTTTGACACTCTCTTCACTCTTGATATTCATGATATGAAAGATGTTCCTTAGCCCCGGTTATCCCTATTTGTTGTCTCTTGTTGTTATGTTATTGCTTCCACAACCAAGGACTTGTAATGATACGTTAAGAGTCTTGCTTATGGTCCCTTCAGGTTCCTCATGTATCGTGTCATGTCTAGGCCATAGGCTTGGGTCATGATATTTACTTCAAGCGTTGTTCATACATGTCATGATGTTAATATGCTATCTCTTGCTTATGATTATGCATTTTGATTATGTTGCCTATCTCTTCTTGTATTGCATCCTACATACTTGGTACATTCAAACATACTAACGCATACTCTATGCCTACACCATGTAGTAATTGGAGTTCTTCAAGATCATGCTCATCCTCGCCATGGCTAGTATTATCTTCTTAAGCAAGTTTGTTGAGTCCTCAACTCCGGGGACAATATCTCTTTTTCTTATGTTGTGTAAAGACTTTTATTATCTATTTATATGCTTTTGAATATGAGGGTGAGATTGGAAAGTTGTCTTGGCCCTCACTCAATTCTAAGTGTAGAGGTATTGTTGGACAAGTTATGTAATAATGTTATGAGCTTTCAATCTCTTTGACTCTCTTGATGTTTTTGGATATGAAAGACTTCCCTTAGCCCCTTACCCTTGTTTTATGCTCTTGTTGTTGTTCAAATGCTTCCACGACAAAGGATGTGTAATGATACATTAAGAGGCTTGCTTAGGGTCCCTTCGGTTCCCCATTCGCCATATCATGTCTAGCCCTAGCTTGGGTCATGACATGAAGTATGGTTTACCTTGGCAAGTAGACCACCTCTTTACATATGAGGGGTAATCATCGGGATTCCAAGTTGTAGCTCGCTTATTCTTACTTTTGTCGGTTAGGGTCTCTTCCCACACATGTATTATATTCTATGCAAGTTGAATAATTTATAAGCATGTTTTACTTCAAACATTGACCATGCATGCCATATTGAGATCTCACTTTCCTATTGCTTATTACTATGCATTTTGACTATATTGTCTTATGTCTTGTTACATTGTGTCCTACATAAAACATTCAAACGTACTAGTGCATACTCTATGCCTACATGATGTTACCATGTAGGGACTGGAGCACCACTTGATCATCCTCCACGTGGCTAGCACGATCCTTTGAAGCGAGCTTTCATGAGTCTTCAAGTCCAAGGACACTACATTTAATACACTTGTTATATTGAGACTTCTTCATATTGAACACTTGTTATTATGAGGGTGAGCCTAGATAGTGTCTTGGCCCCTGCTTCACTCTATGTTAGTGGTGTTATTGGAATATTTTGATGTACCTATGCTTGAGCTTGACTTATTTATGCTTTAATGGTTATCAAAGACTTCCCTTAGTCCTACTTCCCTTGTTATTTTATCTCTTGTTGTTGTTTACTTTGCTTCCATGATGAAGGATGTGTGATTGATATGCTAAGAGCTTGTTTGGGTCCTTTCAGGTTCCCATTCATCATGTATGTCTAGGCCCTAGGCTTGGGTCATGACAGTTCTAATTCCTCCTTAGTCAAAGAAGTTAAATCCAAGCAAACTCTTTACCCCGCTTTGGTGGAATTGAAGTCATTCATGAAGGATGACAGGGTGGAAGCTTTCTCCCAAGGGGGGATGGTGTTCTTAGGTACCAAAGTAAGTTATGTGTGCCTAATGTGGGTGAGTTGAGAAATTTGATCTTGAAAGAGGCACACAATTCATCTTATTCTATTCACATCGGTTCCACACAAATGTTAAAAGTTTTGAGAAAAGTGTATTAGCGAGGTGGCATAAAGATAGATATTTCCAAATTTGTAGCCTGTCGCCATAATTGCCAGTAAATCAAGGTCGAACATTAAAGGTCAGGTGGCATAGCACAAGATATTGAGATTCCTACTTAGAATTGGGAAGAGATCAATATGGATTTTGTGATTAGTTTGCTAAAGATTAGGAGGCATTTCGACTCCATATGGGTTTTTGTTGATAAAATGAAAAAATCAGCTCATTTTTTACTAGTTAAGACAACCTATGGTGCCAAAGACTATGCCAAGTTATATATTTAGGAGTTGGTGAGGCTACATGGGGCTATATTGGTTATCATTTCAGATCATGGTACTCAATTCATATTGCAATTTTGAAGGTCATTCCAAAAAGGCTTTGGCACTAAGGTTAAGCTTAGTACAACCTTTCACCCTCAAACAGATGGCCAAGCCAAGAGAACCATGAAAACTCTTAAGGACATGCTTAGGGCTTATATCTTGGCATTTAAGGGTAATTGGGATAAACATCTTCCACTTATTGAGTTTGCTTATAACAATAGCTAGCACTCTAACATCGGAATGACTCTCTTTAAAGCTTTATGATAGGCATTGTAGATCCCCAATTGGTTGCTTTCAAGTAGGGGAAATATATTTTTTGGGTCCGAATATAATTATAGAACCTTTAGAAAAGGTGAACATGATAAGGGAAACATTGAAGGTGGCTCAAAGTGAGAAAAAATCCTATGCCGACACTTGAAGGAGAGACCTTGAGTTTTGAAGTCGATAATTTGGTGTATGTAAGCACCTGCGCTATTAATGACCTTAATAGAACTTGGAAATTTTGTTCCAGAAAGTTTTTGACCAAGGTGACACTTCAGGGAGACCACCATGACCCGTGTGAAGGTATACCGACCGTGTAGAGGTTTCTTGAAGCGGCCCTTGTCCTTTCGTGTAGTGTATTGACTTTAATGTGGAGTTTTAGACTAAGGCATACCACATATGGACCCCACATGATCCATGTGAGGCTTCACGGTTCATGTGATAGATCGTATGGGTAGTCTTGGCCTTGAAAATCCACATTTTGGCTGAGGCATTTCACATATGGACCCTTTCACAAATCGTATAGCCTTTTATGGTTCATGAGGCCTTCCGCATTGGCATCCAAGTGAAATTTTTTCAAGTATTAGATCATCATCTCGAAACTTTATCAATGAGAATTTTTTCAAGTGAAGCTTCACAGGAGGCCACACGGTCCGTTTGACCATTCACGAACCGTGAAGGTGTCTGTATGGGTGCCTCTGCCAATTTTCTTCTAATTATGGAATTACTGTCTCAGACTTTCATCAGTGGAAATTTATCTAGGTGTAAGATCACGGAAGAGTATACAGACTGTATAACCTATCACGGGCCATGAAGCCCTCCGTATGGGTGTTCGTGTGCAATTTTCAAAGTATGGAATTGTTTTTGCTAAGCTTTAAGAACCATTAAAAGGGTCAATTTCAAATGGTAATATCTCTTACCAAAAAACAAACTGGGTGGCACACAACCTATCAAATTGAAACATTTTGAATTAGCTTTCTAACACATCCAATTTCACCTAATTTTTGTGTTCGGAGCAAGAAGTTATGCCTATTTTCGTAAAGCCCGTCCGTGCAGAGTTTCCTGTGATTTGGCTAAGTGTGGCTTCACGGAAGGGTTCACAGTCCATGTGACCTTATACGGACCATGTGAACTTCTCATGGGACCCCTGACAAGAAATTTTATTCCTCTTCATTAATAGATTTTTTTTGTAATTATGGTTACTCCTAAAGGGCTTTTGTGACTTCCTATGCTATCCTAAGACCTTCAAATGAATTGTTCTCTATTACTCTCATTCAAATTTACTGCTACACTTAGAATTATTTCAACTCACTTTTAAGAACTCTCTCAAAGACTCTTCTGAAGACTAAGCTTGGGAATCAAGGGAAGACTCCTTTATTCATCAAATTTCTTCTTGAATCTCCTCAATTAGCTAAGATATGTGGAATTGATTCTTGGTCCCTTTCAACCAAGAAGACCCAAAGTTTTTCCACTTGAATCTCATGAAATTTTGCTTACTTTAGATATGGATTTTGAAGATTATTGTTTATGAAATTCAGTTGAAGTGTGAGCTATGCTATATTGTTGATTTTAAGTTGAGTCAATTAAGCCCTAATATGTTGAATTACAAGAGTATTATGAAAATTTGATTATGTATTGTCCCATTAAAGTTTGATCTAAGCATGGGTAATCAATATTATGATTTGAATGTGGATTTTACTTATGGATTTACTTGAATTTTATATTATATTGTTGACTTTAGATTGAATCTATATTGCCCATGTTATTCTCACATCATTCATAGAATATGCATATATAAGCATTAGATTTTATGAAAATTATGAAGTAGGTTAAGCCCAATTATGTTTATCTAGATTATTTTGATAAGATTGTGGTTATGACAAGAATCTGATCCTCTTTGAGCAACTCCAGGTGTTTACATAAATTTTATATAGGTGAATGAGCATTTTCTATGCATAAAGGTTTTATTTGAAGTATGACTTAGCTTTTTAGCCCAAGTATGAATGATTATGAATGATGTTTGGCTTTTAAACCCAAGTATGCATTGAAATGATTTGAAATGACTTGCATCTCTTTTGAACGCAAGTATATGTCTATGTATTCTTATGGGATAAAAACTTAGCTCCAAGGGGACTTTAAGATTGGAGGTTCATCCTATTAGTTGAGGCATGACCTGCCAGAAGTGAATCTCATTGTCCCATAACTATGTGCCAACCATAGGTATATATTTATGAAAATCCTATCTGAAATGGGGGTGCCCGTAAGGAAGGTTAACACTCTAAAATAGGGGTGTACATAATAAAAAGTATGATATGATATAAAAATCCTATCTGAAATGGGGATACCCGTAATGAAGGTTGCTTCTCCAAAATGGGGGTGCTCATAAAGGGTAGTATGGTTTACCTTTGGCAAGTAAACCATCTCTTTACCTATGTGGGAATTACATTGGAATTCCAAGTAATAGCTCGCTTGGTCTTATATTTGTTAGTTGAGGTCACATCCCTACTATATATAAGCATTACGACATTTCATGCATCATGGATTTCATGGCATATTGTTATTCGATTGATGATGAAGAAAGAAAATTTTTGGTTCAGTTCTCCACCGTAACGACAAAAAATAGGATTGATCAAATTTTATTGAGTTTGAATCATAGTGATCATTTATCAAAGAATTACTTTTCTTTGTTATATATCTCTTTTTATATTATATGCCCTTGTCATCTAACATTGGATACAGGTTTGATAAGTCTTATGTATTGCATTCCCACATACTTAGTAGATTCAAACGTACTAACAGATACTTTTTCCTACATGATCTAACCATTTAAGGATTGAAGACTACCTTCATTAACCGTTTGATGGCTGGATCGGATTTGAGACATTTTTATGGTAAGTCCTATCTTTCAAGGACAAGCCACCATTCCTCTACTTATATTGCTTTGTTTTATGCTATTTACTTTGAGTGTGAGCCCGGGATTAGGTCTTAGCCCCCGTCCTATCTTATGACTAGAGACATTATTGGACATCTTGTACACTCTTGTACGGATATATGTTATGTGATGATATTTGGGTATTCTGATTATGGCTATCTATTGGATATGGCTAATATGATTCGGTTGTGATATGATGTGTATGTATGTTATGATATAGAAATGTGGATGATCCCAAGTCTCATTTTGCCCCCATAGAGTGAGTCATACTTGCCCGTCCCTTAGTTCTTATGTGCTATATGTAATGTGGATCCATTTTAATCCCTATCCCTATGACATCTCCATAGCATGAGTCCTACATTCCCATCCCTTAGATATATTGCTTACTATCTTTAATATGCTTTTGCACTGGTGATGTGAATATGAATTCTTTGAGGTTTGTTTGGAGACTTTCGGGTTCCTATTCGTTGTATCACTCCTACCCTAATTCTGGGTCATGACAGAGATAGTATCAGAGCACTAGGTTTATAAATGGTCCTCAGAGTCCAATATGCCATGTCAAGTAGAGTCTTATTCATAGGTGTCAAGTGTGCCACATCTATAGGTAAGAGGCTACACAGCGTTTTAGGAAATATTTCACCTTTTCATGATTCTTATCGTGCCATGGAATGTGTCTTATGATTTTCTCTCTCCACCCCTCCTACTGAAAAGGGAGAGTTACTTTGGGCCATAACGCAACCCAGGCACAAAAGATGTTATAGTTGATCTTATAGATGAGGTCAAAAAGGAGTTGGTGAATGATGTCCATTGTTTGACAAGATTGAGAAATTGGCTTGAGTGCATCTAATGATGGCTTCGTTCATGTTCATAATAGGGATGAATCTTTTGTGGTTTTTGATATCAAGGCAAAGCAAGACTTAGACCCATCATTGGTTGTGTTGAAGAGGTTGGTTGTCAAAAATAAGATAGAGGTTTTCTCCCAAGGGGAGATGGTGTAACTCGGTACCAAGATCGATTGTGTGTTCTAGACGTTGATGGTCTTAGAGAGATGATCATGAGTGAAGCCCATAACTCTCCTTATTCCATACATCTGGGATCTTCCAAAATGTATCGGGACTTGAGGTAAATATATTGGTGGCATAGTACTCAAAGGCCCGATTGTTTAGCCCAAAACATTGAAATTCCTACTTGAAATGAGAGAATCAGAATTAATGAATTTCATTGAAATCCATTCTAATTAAGCTTGAGGTACTGTGACTTATCCCAATTAAGATCCTCCTTTCCTTGCATTTCATTTTCATGTCACCTATGCATGATTATGTGATTTTGAGGTTGCATTATTAATGTTATTTGAAGCATGATTTAAAGAATTTCATAGTGCATATTGTCACAACCCAAGCCAAGGGCCTAGACATGACATAGCAAATGGGGAACTCGAAGGGACCCTAAACAAATCTCTTAGCATATTATTCACACATCCTTGATCGCGAAAGCAAGATAAACATCAACAAATGATATAATTAAAAAGGGAAGCATGACTAAGGGAAGTCTTTGATAATCACAAAAGCATAAAAGAGTCAAACTCAGAGCATAAACATAACATAGTATCCAACAACACCTCTACATTAGAATGAAGTGGGGGCCAAGACACTCCCCGGGCTTACCCTCATAATGAGTGTTCAACATAAGAAGGAGTCTCAATATAACATGAAATAAATAGATATTGTCCTCGGAATTGAGGACTCACCAAAGCTTTTTTCGAGAACCGAACTAGCCACGTGGAGGAGGACGATTAAAAGGAGCTCCAGTTCTTACATGGTGATATTATATAGGCATAGAGTATGCATTATTACATTTGAATGTACCAAGTATGGAGGATACAATTCAACAAGGATATAAGTAATCATATTCAAAATGCATACATATAACCAATAGATATAATTTCAATATGACATGTATGTTCAATGCTTGTAATAACCCATGCTTGTAAAACATTCAACTTGCACAATACATAATACATATATGGATAGAGACTTTAACCCACATAGACCAAGCTAGCTACCACTTGGAATACAAGGCATGTCACCCCATGGTAAGGTGATCAAGGCATGTCACCCCCTCGACAAGGTGATCGAGGCATGTCACCCCCTCGACAAGGCATGGTCTACTTGCCATGGTAAAGCATACAACCAATAATCCGAGGCATGCCACCCCCTCGACAAAGTGTGTTATAACTAATTAGATCCACTAGTATAGTAAGGATAATAATCATAATCCTATTATGGCATATAGTTTAGAGACTAAAGACTTTATATAAGGACCCCTTGAGTCGAGCCCCCATATTAAGCCTCAATCTGTGCTACGTCAAATCCCATGAAATACTTGAAATAATCATAACTTTTATAATTTGTAAGAGACATGATAACATGACATGAGTAACTCTTAAACATGCTTGACCTCTATAAGTAAGCCTAACTTGAATATGAGAGTAGATCATAATCATACATGAACCTTTGCTTTAATATGAATGGCTCACATGAGGTAAAAATCTTAAAATAGGGCTAAACTTGATACTTCCAACATCATAGATACTTTTCATGAATTCAATACATGCTTGAAAGCCCTTAATCATTATGAAGTCTACCATGACTCAAGCCTAGGGTCGAGATGTGACACGACAAATGGGAACTCGAAGAGACCCCAAACAAGCCTATAAGCATATCATACACATATCCTTGGTCGTGGAAGCATAATAACAACATCAAAAGGTAATGAAAAGGGAAAATGGGTCTAAGGGAAGTCTTTGATAGCATAAAATATAGAAGAGTCAAAGCTCAAGCATAATTACATCATTAGTTCTAACAACACAACTAAACATAGATTTGAGCAGGGGCTACGACACTTTCCGGGCTCACCCTCATAATATCAAGAGTTCAACATGAAAAGAGAATAAGTGACAAGAGTAAGATAGCTAATATCCCCAAACTTGAGGACTAACCAAAGCTCTTCTTCCAATATGCTAACACTAGCCACGGGGAGGATGATCAAGAGGTGCTTCGGTTCCAACATGGTTATATCATGTAGGCATGAAGTATGAGTTAATATGTTTAAATGTACTAAGTATGTAGGATGCAATGCAACAAGAGATAGGCAACATAATCAAAATTTATAATTATAAGCAATGGATAAATATTAGTAACAGTATGGCATGCATGATCAATGATTGACGTAAAACATGCTTGTATAGAACATACTACATATTTAGGAAGAGACTGTCATCATAGACCAAGAAAACTAGTACTTGGAATACAAGGCATACCACCCCTTTGGAAGGAGATTGAGGTATCTACCCTTTAATTGGTAGATAGGCACAACACCCCCTATTAAAGTGGTCAAGGTATATACCTCTCAACATGGTAGATGGTCATAGCACCGCCTCCCATCATAGTGGCTAAGGTATATACCTCTCAACATGGTAGATGGGCATAGCACCGCTCCATCAAAGTAGTTGAGGCATATCATCCTCTCAACAAGGTGTGATCAACTTACAACACTATAGATACCATTCGTGAATTCATCACATATATACAGTCTTTAATCATCATAAATTCACTTGACTCATAGGCCATGCAATAGGTCATCAATAGCTCAAGAATTCTTAACCGAACATTTTATCAAACACTTGGTGGGTCTGTAATATTAGTTCACAATCATGCACTTCAAGAGTGAAATAATGTGAGAAAACTTAATTTAAATCTTTTTTAAACCTACAATAATTGATAATACCCTCATGCAATATTCATTGAAACCCTTCATCAAATCTCATAGTAGATCATAGATTCATAGCTCAAAACATGCTTAAACAGTCAATATTTTATGAAACCCGAATATAGTTTATAGTCAAATTCATAATAAGAGATACCTATAGATAATTTAACTTGAAAACATGCAACTTACATAAAAAGAAAGGTAGGGCACAAAGGGCGAAAGGACCCAATAGTTGAAACCCACATACCTTAATTTTGGGGATTTTCTTGATAAAGATTTGAATGAGAAATTGAAGCTTGAATGAATTTCTTATGATTTGGAGATGAGTTTGGGACACTTGAATTTGGATGAAATATTTGGCTAAGTGTTAGAGAGAGTTTTGGGGAATGTCATGAGTGATATGAGGTTGAAAAATGAGTAAGTATAGGTGTTTTTATGCATAGGAGGGCTTAGGCCCAAGGCCTCAAAGCCTTAGGCAAAATCAATAAACTGGTAACAAAAATAACACTGGTCCGCACCCTGGTCGCGTCACGCTAGGGGCGAATCCTATCTGTTTTTCATAAACTTTGGGAAATGAAATTTGGCTACTATTGCTCTAAAATTGAGGTTATACCCATTTCCTACTCAATTTTCCCCCTCCCAATGACAAATTTGAAGTCGGATTTTTGAGATTACGCATAGATTTTGACATATATGGAAATTACGATTATGGGCATTTTCGAGCACATTTTCGAGCACTTTTTGGGATATTTCAATATCTTCCCCTTGGGAACACTCGTCCCCGAATGTCAAAGAAACATAAATAAGAGAAGTAATCAAGATGATTTTACCCCAACATATGAATGCAATAATTCATTTAAACATCATTGTAAAAAATCTCAACATGAGTGTAAAAAATCATCATAAACTTGGCAACATAAACATGAATGCATCCAAATGACATAAGGGTTGAAACTTAAGACCTAAAATCATATAGGTGACATAAATTACTAGCTTAGTATTGAGTAGAATGGAAAAGATAGGAATATCTCTTTTCCATGTCCGCCTCGGATTCCCATGTGACACTCTCAACTTGTTGGTTCCTCCAAAGGACCTTAACGAAATCTACATCCTTGTTCCTCAACCTCTTCACTTGTCTATCAAAAATTGCTATTGGAACCTCCTAATAAGTCAAATTATCTTCCACCACACCCACAACATCCAAAGCTACAATAGCACTTGGGTCACCCACACACTTCCTCAACATAGACATATGGAAGACCAGATGAACCATATTGATATCATTAGGCAACTCCAACTCATAGGCCACCTTACAAATACTCCTCAATAATCTATAAGGACCCACAAATCTTGGACTCAATTTACCCTTCTTACCAAAACAAACCACACCCGTCATGGGTGAGACCATCAAATAGACCCAATCACCAACTCCAAATTCAAGATCTCTCCTCCTCACATTGGCATAGAATTTTTATCTACTTTGGGCTATTTTTAATCTCTCCCTTATCAACCTCACTTTCTCCATGGCCTCCATAACCAAATTTAGGCCTAACCAGGACATTTCGCTTACCTCAAACCATCTAATCGGGAACCTACAATGTCTACCATAGAGAGTCCCAAAAGCAGCCATACCAATACTTGAATGATAGGTATTATTGTAAGAAAACTCAATGAGTGGTAGATGTTCATCCCAACTACCCTTAAACTCCAAAACACAAGCTCTAAGCATATCCTCAATAGTATGGATAGTTCTTTTGGCTTGGCCATCCATTTAAGGGTGAAAGGTTATACTAAGCTTTATCTTGGTAGGAAGACCTCTTTGGAAGGACCTCCAAAAGTGAAAAGTGAATGGAATACCATGATCTGATATGATAGGCAAAGGCACCCCATGAAATCTAACCAACTCATGAATGTATAATTTAGCATAATCTTTAGAGCCATAAGTAGTATTGAGCCGTAAGAAATATGCCGATATTGTCATTCTATCAACTACAACACAAATAGAATCAAAATGCTTTCTAGTCTTAGGCAACCTAACCACAAAATCCATGTTAATTTGCTCCCATTTCCAATTGGGAATCTCTATATCTTAGGCTAGGCCACCTGACCTTTGATGCTCAGCTTTCACTCGTAGGAAATTATGACAACTGGATACAAACTTAGCAATATATCTTTTCATACCACCCCACGAAAACACTTTCCTCAAATCCCTATACATCTTTGTAGAATCGAGATTAATAGAATAAGAAGAGTGATAAGCCTCATCTAAAATCTTCTTTCTCAAGTCATCCACATTAGGCATACACAACCTACCTTGGTACTTAAGGGCACCATCTCCCCCTTGGGAGAAAACCTCCACCTTATCATCATTTACTAATGCTTTCAATTCCAACAAAGCGGGGTTAAGATCTTGCTTGGCTTTCACCTCCTCAACCAATGAAGACACTATCTCTCACCAAGGCCTTCAACTCTAACAAGGCGGGGTCAAGAACTTGCTTTGCCTTAACCTTCTCAATCAATAAAGATTTTGAACCATCAACAAACACTACACCACCATTATTAACCTCTTCCAACCTAACCCCTAAACAAGCCAACCGATGAACCTCTCTAGCCACCTCCTTGCCAGCATCATCAGCATGAGATAGGCTACCCATAGATACCCTACTTAGAGCATCGGCCATAACATTTGCCATGCTGGGCTGATAATGCACAGTCATATCATAATTTTTAAAAAGCTCTAACCACCTTCTTTGTCTCAAGTTGATATATTTTTGGGTGAACACATATTGGAGACTCTTATGATCAGTAAACACATCAACATGAACCCCATACAAGTAGTAACGCCAAATTTTCAAAGCAAATACCCTATACAAATAATAATGTTAAATTTTCAAAGCAAAAACCACGATGACCAATTCAAGATCATGAGTAGGATAATTCTTTTCATGCACCTTAAGTTGTCTAGAGGCATAAGCTATCACCTTACCATTTTTCATTAAAACACAACCCAAACAAATTCTTGAGGCATCACAATACATAACAAATCGTTCCAACTCGTTCGGTAGAGACAAGATATGAATGGAGACAAGCTTATCATTCAAAGTTTGGAAACTCTTTTCAGACACAATGGTCCACACAAATGTTTCCTTCTTTTAGGTCAACTTAATCACAAGAAAAGCAATAGAAGAGAAACCATTCATGAACCTCATGTAATAAGCCGCCAAACCCAAGAAACTCATAATATCCGATGGAGTCAAAGGTCTAGGAAAATTTCTTATCACCTTTGTCTTCTTAGGATGCACCGTAATACCATCACCCGACACCACATAACCTAGATGGGCAACCTTTTCCAACCAAAACTCACATTTTTTATCTTCTTAGGATGCACCGTAATACCATCACCCGACACCACATAACCTAGATGGGCAACCTTTTCCAACCAAAACTCACATTTTTTATATTTGGCATACAACTTCTCTTCCCTCAAGATTTGCAACACCACCCTCCAGTGATCCACATGCCCCTCATCACTATGAGAATAGATCAAGATATCATCAATAAAAACCAGCACAAACAAATCAAGGTAGGGTTTAAAGACCCTATTCATAAGATCCAGGAAGATAGCCAGTGCATTAGTCAACCCGAAGGACATAACCACAAACTATAGTGCCTATACATAGTCTAGAAGGCCGTCTTGGGAATGTCAGACTCCCTCACTTTCACTTGTTGATACCCAGACCGAAGATCTATCTTAGAGAAGTGACTAGCCCCTTGAAGTTGGTCAAAAAGATCATGAATCTTTAGTAGAGGGTACTTATTCTTTATAGTGACCCTATAAAGATGTCAGTAATCAATGTACATTCTATGAGTACCATCCTTATTCTTCACAAACAATACTAGTGCACCGCAAGGTGATTGACTAGGCCTTATAAAACCCTTCTCCATCAAATCCCTCAATTTCTCCTTCAACTCCTTTAACTCCACCAAAGCCATACGATAAGGGGGAATAGAAATAGGTCGAGAATTGGGAAGGTGGTTTATGCCAAAATCTATTTCCCTTTCGGGAGGAATACTGGGAAGCTTATTAGGGAAGACATCAAGGAAATCATTGACAACTGGAAATGACTCTATAGGAAAGACTTTGGATTCAACATCCCTAACCCTCAAAAGATGATAGAGACACCCGTTAGAAATAACTTTTGAGCTTTAATGCAAGAAATGAATCTACTCTTGACCACCACATCAAGACTCTCCCACTCAAGGATGGTTTCATTAGGGAATTAGAATTTGACCATATGGGTTCTACAATCAATAGACGCATAATATGCACGCAACTAATCCATCCCAAGAATGACATCAAAATCCACCATATCCAACTCAAGAAAATCACAAGGCAGTATTTTATGCAAAATGGAAATGGAACAATTTCTATAGACCCTTCTAACAATAATAGATGTACCAATAGGAGTAGACACTTCACATGGCTCAAAGAATAATTCAAATTTAACATCAAACATTTTGGCAACTATTACGCCCCAAATCCCATTAAGGCGGACCGGCACCCATTATCGATAAGGCTCAGGAGAACCAACCTATATTTATGCAATTTTTATATATATTATAAGGAATTTCTACATTCAATATACCTCTTAGAGAGTAAAAAGTAATGAAAAGCCCAGAATGAAATGCATATAACTAGGTCGTTGGGGCCTTACTATCTAAAGTACAAAATATGACCACACTTTAATTTACATACTCCACAAAGCCTCTAGATAAGGAACAATATTTGATAAGGGTCAGGACAGGCCCTACCTCGATCAACTATACAATACGCAAATATAAGTTCTAGATACATAAATCTCTGAAGCAACCTGGAGCTTGGTAACAGTAGCTGGATATCCTGTACTCCTACTGAGGAGATCTACTAGCACCTATACCTGCAGCATGAAATGCAGGTCCTTCGTAAGGGATGTCAATACGAGATAATGTACTAAGTATGTAAGACAGGAAATATTATATATGAAGTAATAACTCAAATAAAAATATGTACTGGTGTTGGATAAGAGACCACCTTTAGTTATACTGTAGGATCATCTAATTTATGTTCATTTATAACTTTACCTTTAATGTAAAATCTGTGCACAACATGTACTATAAATGACCAACTGATCAGTGGTAAGTACAATAAGTTCGTGTATCTTCGTATTCAAGTGTATATGCATATTTGAAGGTGACTACATATGGGAGCATATGAACATGTGAAAGAGTTGAGACATAATCAATAGTTGAGTCGGTGTTGGTGAGTGCCTTTATGTACAAAGGAGGGATCTATGTTTCATGCCAAATAATATGAAATTAAGTAGCCTTACATACCTAGCTGTACGACCTCGCTATTACCTTGAGACAACCTTTCCTCTTTCCAAATATTTATCTACAATATAATAGGTGATAAATCTAGCATTAGCAGCTAATAGATACATCTTGGCAGCCCAATCTCATAATATTAGAACACACGGGTAGAAAGTGTATAGTTATAAACTCTAGCGTGTCCTTTCAACCTTTCCACCCCTAACCATAATTTCTAATACACATTCTCATATATATATCATATGTAGGTCATTTTAGTGCCGTAATTGTTTTACAAAAGCTCACCAAGAACAACACACAACCATTTTACACAACACACAAATAGGCGGCATAATGTTACATCCCTTCGCTACATCTCAATGTCGATAATTCCAAACTTGTTCCAACTTTAACCAAACTATTTTCACATCTTTTACATGTAAAACTAGTCCTACAATAGCCCATAAATACTCTCAAATCAGGTGAAGGTCATGACACAACAATTCCCAATTTTCATCTCAAAAGTTTCTTTTAAGAGTACAACTAAGATATCCTACAATAATACATCTTTGAGGACTGTAACAGTGGTGAAACAGCCTGGTTATATCACTATCAAACCAACCTTTGTTAAATACATATGTCTTTCTTCATAATACAGCCAACCAAGCAGAGAAAAACCTCTTAATTAACAAGAAAAGTGTACAACATTCCTTAGGACACAAGTTGTATTACTTCATAATATATCCAACCAAGAAGAGAAAAACCTCTTATTGACAAGAAAACTGTACAACAATCCTTAGGATACAAGTTGTCCAAATTTCCAGCACAAGCATAAATTTTTTTCCTCATCTTGGGATGTAAGAACAGCCCGTTTATGATGCTAAGACATGGGCTAGCGTTACACTCTTAAAATAGATTTTATTCATAGTCGGACTTGGACAAATTCAATGTCGAGCGTCGTCTTCGTTTAGCTAACAAATTTAAGCTAAGCAAGTAGGTGACTCACCTTCTAGCTTCCTAAGTCCTACAAGCACCTCAATTCTCTTTCTTTATTTAGGGCCATGATTTCCTCAACTTGACTTAAAACTTATTTACACTTAACCCTCTAATTTGAGACTCATGCATTATTGAGGTTGATGCTAATTTGAAAAACTATGTCTTATTTCACGTGCATAGTACTAATACATATAAGGTGCAAGGTGTTATATTCTCCCCCTCTTAGGAATATTTGTCCTTGAATATTAGCATAATTAGATAGTTTAACCATGTCAAACGTAATAAATGTTTAATTACACATACCTAATAAGGCTCCAAATTCTACATGTGGCACTTCCTCCTTAGGTTCAAATAAGTGAGGGTATTTTGATTTTATCGCATCTTCAGCCTCCCATGTTATCTCTTCTGCCTGCTGGTTTCTCCAAAGTACCTTTATTGATGCTATGTCTTTATTCCTTAGCTTCTTAACTTGATGACCTAGAATAACAATAAGTACCTTTTCATAGGTGAGATCTTCTATAAGTTGCACATCCTCAATAGGAGTGATATGGGATGGGTGACCTATGCATTTCTGAAGCATTGAGACATGACAAACTGGATAAACCATTGAAAGCTCTTGGGGTAGCTCTAGTTTATATGTAACCTGCCCGATCCCCTTAATATTCTCATATGGTCCTATGTAACGTGGGCTCAGTTTTCCTTTCTTACCAAACCTCATAACCCCTTTCATTGGAGACACCTTTAAAAATACCCAATCCTCTACTGCGAATTGCAGTCATCTCCTTCTAACATCCGCATACGATTTATGATGACTTTGGCCTATTTCTAGTCGCTGTTGTATTACCTTAATTTTTTCCATGGCTTGTTATACTAGATCTGCCCAAGTAAGGTGGTTTCACCCAGTTCAAACCATCCAATCGGTGACCTACATTTCCTTCCATACATGGCTTCATAAGGTGCCATCTTGATACTTGAGTGGTAGCTATTATTATAGGAAAATTCAATAAGTGGCAAATGGTCTACCCAACTACCTTTAAAGTCCAATGGACAAGCTCACAACATATCTTCAAGTGTTTGAATGGTGCGTTCTGCTTGACCATATGTTTGACGGCGGAAACTTGTACTCAAGTTCACTTCTATCCCTAAACTCTTTCGGAAGGACTTCCAAAATTTTGCAATAAATTGAGCTTCTCGAACAGATATAATGGAGATTGGTACTCCATGTAGCCTAACTATCTCTTTGAGGTATAGCTTGGCATACTCTTTAGATGTATAATCACTCCTAATTGGCAAGAAGTGTGCTGACTTTGTGAGTCTATCAACTATTACCCATATAGAGTAAAACTTCTGAAATGAGCCAGGCGAATTGGTAACAAAATCCATAATGATTATATCAAACTTCCATGTTGGAAGCTCTATACATTGCATATAACCTCCTGGCTTTTTGTGTTCTACTTTCAGTTGTTGGCAAGTTGGACATTAAGCAACAAATTCTGCAAGGTCCTTTTTCATGCCTCCCCACCAAAACATTCCCTTCAGGTCATGATACATCTTAGTTGATCCTGGATGGATGGAGTATCAGGAATGATGTGCTTCTTCCATTACCTCTTTCTCTATCCACTAACATCAGGCACACATAATCTATTTTGGCAATACAGTACTCTATTTTGGGTAAGATCAAAGTCCTTTATCATACCTTGACTCATATTTTTCTTAATCTATTATAGAACAGGATCCTGGAACTATTTTTCTTTGAGCTCCATTACCAAGGAAGATGTTGCTGCATTTTGTGCAACAATTCCTTCCTTTAGGGTATTAAGAAGGCTAACACCCAAACTAGCTAGTTGTCATAGATCTTTAGCCACTCCTCAACTTACCTTGGCCTAGTAACCAGTATTCATGACTGCCTTACGACTCAAAGTATCGGCCACCACATTTGCCTTCTCTGGGTGGTAAAGTATATCAACATGATAATCCTTTATTAACTCTAACCACCTCCGCTGTCTTCAATTCAGGTCCTTCTACTTGAAAATGTACTGCAAACTCTTATAGTCAGTATATATGTCAACATGAACCCCATACATATAGTGGTGCCATATTTTCAAAGCAAACACAACCGTTGCTAGCTTAAGTTAATGTGTTAGATAGTTTTTCTCATGTGGTCGTAGCTATTTAGATGCATAAGCAATTACTCTACTATATTATGTCAGTACACATCCTAAGCCAACTATTGAAGCATAGCAATACACTACATACCCCTCGGTTCCTTCTGGAAGTACTAGCATGGGTGCAGCAGTTAGCTTATTTTTTAGCACACGGAAACTTCTTTCACATGCATCATTCCGTTGGAAATTGGTTGCCTTATGTGTCAACTTTGTTAGAGGTTCTAAAATAGAAGAAAAACCTTCAACGAACCTTCTATAATAATCTGCCAACCCTAGGAAGCTCTGAACTTCCATGGGTATCATTGGCCTTGGCTAATCTTTTACATCCTCTATCTTTTGTGAATCAACCCTTATTCCCTCATGAGATACATTATGTCCCAAGAATGCCACTAAGTTTAGCCAAAATTCACATTTAGAAAGTTTGGCATACCACGAAGAACCTGTAACACTTTTCATAAGTGATTTGCATTGTCCTCCTTTGATCCTAAATATACAAAAATATCATCTATAAATACTAAGAATGGCTTGAATACCCTATTCATCCGATCCATAAAAATTGCTGGTGTATTCATTAGCCCAAATGACATAACCAAAAATTCAAAGTGACCATAGCATGTCCTGAAAGCAGCCTTATGTATATCTTTCTCCTTCACCATTTCTTGGTTATGACCTGATCTCAAATCAATTTTTGAAAAGCATCTGGCACCCTGCAACTGATCCAATAAATTATCAATCCTAGGGAAGGGGTATTTATTCTTAATTGTCACCCTATGCAATTGTCTTTAGTTGATACACATCCTCAAGGTCCTATCCTTTTTACATACAAATAACACTGGGGCACCCCAAGGGGAAACACTAGGTCTTATAAAATCCTTCTCCAATAAGTCCTTTAACTATTCTTTTAATTTACGCAATTCTTTTGGGGCCATTCTATATGGAGGGATAGAAATAGGTTGAGTGACTAGAAGTAAGTCAATACCAAAATCTATCTCTCATTCTGGAGGTAAACCTAGAAGTTCTTCAGGGAACACATCAACAAATTCATTCACCACTGGAACTGATTGAAGAGTTGGTGATTCTGCCCCCATATCCCTTACTCTAACTAGATAACATATATACCCCTTAGATATCATCTTTCTTGCCTCAAAATAAGAGATGAACTTACCCTTTGGTGCCCCAACATTGCCTTCCCACTCAAGAATTGCCTCATTGGGAAAGTGAAAGTACACTCTCTTAGTTCGGCAATCCACAGTGGCATAGCAAGAGGCTAACCAATCCATACCTATTATAACATCAAATTCCTCCATTTCTAGCTCAATAAGGTCAGCCAAAGTGTCACAGTCACAAACAATTGCTACACAGTCATAATAAACCCTTATAGCCATAATAGATTCACCGATTGGTGTGGACACTTCAAATGGTTTATTCAATAATTTGGGTGCTCTCTTAAGCTTCCCAGCGACTAGCGGCGTAATGTATGATAGTGTAGAACTAGGCTCAATTAATGCATACACATTATGTGAAAAGATGGATAATGTACCTGTGACCACATTAGGTGAAGCTTCCAAATTTTGCCGACTCCCTAGAGTATATGTGCGATTCTGTACTCCGCTAGAGTTGGTTGCCCCTCTAACACCTCTACCACTACCCATAGGTACTTGTTGACCTCTACCTAATGGAGGAACTGACGATGATGATGCAACAACTAACCCAGTAGATTGTACTCCATCACCCATATGACTCCTCGGGCAATCTCTTATCATATCCTCTGGTACACCAGACCAATAACAAACATCAATTCCAACATGACATATACCTGAATGACTTCTTCCACACTATCTACAAGGCTGCATAGGGGTCATTTGTTGACCTGCTGAATACCCCACTGTCTGAGCGCCTTGCCCTTCACTTCGGGGACCAAACTGACTTCTTCCAGACCTCTGAAGTTGCGGTGGAACGCTAGCTATAGAGTAAGAGTATAATGGCCTAGATGGCCTATTAGGAAATCGAGGCCTAAGCTTACCTTGGGAAGGTGTAAATTGCCTTGCAGACCTGGCCTTCTTGGACTGTGCCCTTTCTAACTTTTGTGTTCTCCGTTGCCTCTGATCCTCCAGTTTCTTTGCAAAGATTTGCATTCTCACTATTTCCATATTTTTATTCAAGGAAGCAATGGTACAGTCTCTGACCAAATACATATCCAATCTATCTACATATTGATGAACTCTATCTGCCATAGTAGCAACTACATTAGGAGCATACCTGGACAGAGAATTAAATTAAAGGCTATACTCCCTCACACTCATATTTCCCTAGTGGAGGTTTAAAAACTGATCTGGATAGGCCTATCGGATCTCTAATGGCAAGTAATGGTCAAGAAATTCCTCTTTGAACTCTTCCCAAGTAGTTTGAGGTGCATTTATACCCTTAGATTGCTTCCAAGCTTCATAACACAATATAGCCACACCCTTCAATCTATATGTCGATAATTTAGCAGCTTCTATACCACTCATGTGCATAACATCTAAGGTGTGTTTAATATAATCAATAAAGTCTTGGAGATCTTCATTAGGATATGACCCGGTGAATGATGGAGGGTCCAAATTAAGGAAATCATGTATCCTCATGCCAGCTGCCCTATTCACACCACCTGCGCCTATAACTGGACCTTACTGCCTTTGACCTTGGCTAGTAACTATACGTGTCAATAGTTGGACTACATTTCTTAGGTTCTGCACGGTAGCATCGATAGGTGGTTCAGGGGGAATTTTACTACATCCAGGTTCATCAGGAGCTGGATGAGTTGAAGACGTCTGTGATGGAGACTCATCTCGAGCCTCATTTTGTCGTCTCACCTGCCTGGGTATACCAACCACCTTTTTTACTTTCTTCCCTTTAGCTTTGTTTTTCCCGGTTACTGACATACTTATTGTTCAAAACAATTCAAGAATTAGACATAATACACCTATTACACTTGACTCTATGGCACGATCTAAATCCCTGTTATTGCCATACTTGCTGTATAAAATAATTCAGGAGTTAGACATAATCCACCTATTACACTTGACTCTATGGCACGATCTAAAGAATGAAAAGAAAGTAGCATCTCCTAAATGCCACGTAGCCTCCTGCTTATAAATGTGGTGCACAACACATCGATAAATAAGATTCTACATAGACACGAATTTGTAGACTCCCTAGGATGACCCGCTCTGATACAACTTCTGTCACACCCCAAATCCCAATAAGGCGGACCAACACCCGTTACCGATAAGGCTCGGTAGAACTAACCTGTATCTATACGAGTTTTATACATATTATAAGGGATTTCTACATTCAACATGTCTTTTAGAGAGTAAACAGTAATGACAAGCCCAGAATGAAATGCATATGACTAGGCCATTGGGGCCTTACTGTCTAAAGTATAAAACATGACCATACTTTAATTTATATAGTCCATAAAGCCTCTAGAGGAACAATATCTGATAAGGGTTGGGATAGGCCCCACCTCGACTAACTATATAATACGCAAATATAAGCTCTAGACACATAAAGCTTCGAACAACCTAGGAGCTCGGTAACAACATTTGGATATCCTATACTCCGATTGAGGAGATCTACTAGCACCTGTACCTGCAGCATGAAATGCAGGTCCCCATAAGGGACGTTAGTACGAGATAATGTACTGAGTATGTAAGGCAGAAAATACAGTATATGAAGTAACAACTAAAATGAAAATATGTACTGGTATTGGATAAGAGACCACCTTTAGTTATACTATGGGATCATGTAATTTATGTTTATTTTATCACTTTACCTTTACTGTAAAATCTGTACACAATATGTACTATAAATGACCAACTGATCAGTGGTAAACTATATCAAGATTGTCCTTGGCTAGGCTCTTCCGTAGCCCCTCGGGCTACCTCCCGTGATAGGATCGTCCCTAGCTTGGTGATTCTCCTACCCCTCGGGCTACCACCTATCAAAAAGTAATATACTTTATCTTTCAATTATCTTTGAGATGATTCTTTTGGCAGTCAAAATATTAGAGCCGTAGAAGTGTAGATGCAACATATTTCATGTAAACAATCACAAATGACAACACTATAATGGAAGGTGTATATTACCCAAGTAATGAAATGTATAAGAGGTAGAACAACACATGAACTTTATTTGGTAGAATGAGTTCGTGTATCTTGGTATTCAAGTATATGTGCATATTTGAAGGTGAATATGTGTGGGAGCATGTGAAAGAGTTGAGACACAATCAATAGTTGAGTCAGAGTTGGTGAGTACCTTTATGTTCCAAGGAGGGATCTACGTTTCATGCCAAATAATATGAAATTAAGTAGCCTTACATACCTTGCTATACGACCTCGCTATTACCTCGAGACAAATTTTCTCTTTCCAAATATTTATCTACAATATAGTAGGTGATAAAACTAGCATTAGCAGCAAATAGATACATCTTGGCAGCCCAATCTCAAATAATTAGAACACACAGGCAGCAAGTGTATAGTTATAAACCCTAGCGTGTTCTTTCAACCTTTCCACCCCGAACCATAATTTCTAATACATATTCTCATATACATATCATGTGTAGCTCATTTTAGTGCCATCATAGTTTTACCACAGCTCACCAAGCACAACACACAACCATTCTACACAACACACAAATAGGAGGCATAACGCTATATCCCTTCGCTACATCTCAACGTCGATAATTCCAAACCTGTTCCAACTTTAACCAAACTGTTTCCACATATTTATACACATAAAACAAGTCCTACAATAGTCCATAAATAATCCTAAATTAGTTGAAGGTCGTGACACAACAATTTCTATTTTTAGCCCACAAGTTTCTTTTAACAGTTCAACTAAGATATCCTACAATAAGCCATCTTTGAGGACTGTAACAATTGTGAAATAGCCTGTTACGTCACTATCAAACCAACCTTTATTAAATACATATGTCTTACTTCATAATACAGCCAACCAAGAAGAGAAAAGC
>DF361327.1:57565-68738 GCA_000787875.1 Solanum virginianum | reverse complement strand
GCTAATTCATGGGATTTCCAATCACATAGGTTGGGTTACCATCATTGTTAATCTTCTCAAATTGACTAATGAAGTCACACTCCCCTTAATGTTTCTTTTAGTTAGTGAATTGATCAGATTCACCTCCGACGATACAAAATAATTTCATCTCATAATAGTTGTTTTATCATACTATATCTCAATCACATTTATTTAATTATGCCACTGCAAAAATTATTTTCACAAGAATTATTATTGTTTGGCAATCACATATGGATTTTTAAATCCACTTATTATCATATATTGTACCCCTCTAGTACAGTCAAAATATTCAACATATTAGGTACTATACTTATGGTACCTCTCATATAAACACCATTTTCTTTTCAATGAATAAAATACCACTATTTTCAGTAAGATGTAAAACTTATCATCATCTTTTCTCTCTTTGAAATTATCATTCCCAAAATCATTTTCAACAATACTAATATGATAAATATAATCACTCCATAAAAGAAATAATATTTTCAACAAACTCAAATTATTATAATGTTGCATTCAGTCACATCACAATAAATTACTACAAATAAATATATTAACATTAAATTAGCATACAATCAAAATTTAGATCCTTTTTTTCTTTTGTAAGGATCATGTATAACAACCACAAGACCCCCTACACCTGAAAAATACCCCTACACTTTCAAATATTTTTAAATGGGAAATTGCTTTTTCACAATTTATAAAGCTTTTCAAATTAATATGTAATATACAAACTTATATTTAAAAAATATATATTGCAATTTAATTTATCAACAAGCACATCAATCACATCTCTCGAAATATCTATAAATGTGACACATAATATTTGTAACCTCTAATCTTTTCAAAAGATGTAACTTCTACATTATAATAAAGATCACAATCAAGACTATTCAAGAAATGTAACTCCTAAATTATAATAAAGACCACAATCAAGACAATTCAAGTGACAATATTATCTCTTACCCTCTCAAACATTAGAAATGTTTTTTTTTATAAAATCAAATAATCAATATTTTTTTTAATAAGTTGATCTTTAAAAAGAAATTCCAACATAAAAAATAACCAAAAGCACATTATTAAAATATTAAAATAATAAACTTGAATACGTAAGTTTGTAAGAATTGAAATTTATTTTATTAATCTAAATAGACTTTAAATCTTAACACATCAAAAATTATATCAATGAATTAAGTAAACATGAGCGATAGCATTTTCATCTTGAGAAATATTAGCCACAAATAAATCAGGCTTAAAATACTTATCACCAATAACAATATTTGTTAACTCACTATCAAACTTAAATAAAACATTCATTCAATTTTGTCTCACAAATTTCACAAGAATTAATTTGTACTACATTTATATTATGTACCACCTCATATTATGCCAATATATGTGGAAATTTAAGAAAACATTTTCATTCTAAGAACTTGAATAGTTCTAGAATCCAAAATATATATAAATTATTCTTCTTCTCCCATTTGGATGTAGAACATAGAAAATATTGGTACACAAAAAATATTGGTTCACAAAATATGTTCAATAATATCAAAGTCTAACTCCCAGTCTTTCAATTCCACATAGCAGCCACAAGATTCATTTGAGAAGAGATCACAATAATTTATATTATCCACTAGCACAAATTTAATTTTCTTAGCAGGATTCTCATTTCTCCGAATCTTCTTATATTGGCTTAACTTGCCACACACAAAATACATGATTATGATGACATGCTTATATGCTTATATGCTAACACCAGTATTTCCTATGAGCCATATCCTAGTCCAAGACTTTATGAGATAAATGAAATAAGACATGTGGGTTTCCTATGCTTGTATGAGATTTTCAGCTACGCCTTGATTATGGGGGGAAATGTCATGGGATTTTTATCTGGTCTCGGAGGAAATTATGGTGTTTTGCAGAACTTGAAAAGCTCCAGTGCCTATTTAGTATGCCATGAATTAGTATGTCATTGGTGGAACAATGATGACTGAAACTACACTGGATATTAGATCAACATTCTAGTCCATGTGTGGGGATGTCAACATCTTTAATTTCTAAAGCATACCAGTGAAGATTGACACACTGAGTATTAGGTCAATGATGAGTGAGACTACACCAGGGTCAATAATGTGTTAAGAAGACCAATGATGAGCGAGACTACACTAGATGTTAGATCAACATTCTGATCCATCTGTAGGGGGATTTCAACATCTTTAATTTAAAACAACAATAAAACTATTATGAGATCAACATTCTGATCCATCTGTAGGGGGATTTCAACATCTTTAATTTAAAACAACAACTAACTCAGTGATGATTGAGATTACTTATTTCTAATATGCTCGCAATGGCATACTAGCCCATTTCATATTTAATAGGGATTGGAGCTTACGGTTTTTCAAAACTACCATATTGCCTCCTAGATTAGGTCGAAATCCAATAACATTTTCCCCATAACCAAGGTCTGGCTGAAAATTCACTCAGGCATGGGAGGCTCAAGTGCCTTACTCCATTTATCTCGATCCCTAATGCCATTTCCACAATGCCTACCAATACATCTTCTAGGACTAGGGCACAACTCATGAAAAAACAATAGCATTAGCATTTATCAAAATATCAGTTATATTAGAAATGGGAAGCACTTGATTCAGATCTTTTGAAATTTTAGATTTACCCTTATCATCGGTCATGTCACTCTCAGTATCATGTGATGTATTTTTCAAGATATTACTTGAGATTTATCCTTTCAAACTGGATGATGAGCTGATAATATCCTAATGTATCTTCATCTTTATCCTCTCCATCGCAAACACACTTTTTATCTTCTCTTGCATGCTCAAACTTAGATTGTGTTGTCGAAGCAAAAATTGCCAAAATACAACATCTGAGATGATGCTTCCCTAACGAGCTTACAAGAAGCACTAGTCGGAGAAAACTAAAGTAAAAATTACACAACCTATTTTACCATAATATCTAATAATCATTACTGTTTTGAAAAATTACAGAAATTTCTTATTTTTACTATCTCTCCATCTTTTAGATACATAGTCGATACTTTCACACTATTCTTTATTTAATCCTCAATTCACTCCTAATTTTAAGTAGTCTAATCAATATAAATCCTAATCCACCTATTTTTTAGTTGTATAATAAATTTTTTCTCACTTAATTTCAAATTTAAAATTTTATCAATATTTTAAAATCAAACAAAGCTAAACAATGGTGAAGAATCCATCAGTATCAGTGATAGGACATGAAAAAATGCTTTGACAAAGAAGAAGAAAAAAGGAAGAAATTGAATTTGGCAGAGAAAGTGGACACGTTTCAGTTCTTTTCCTTTTAGTTAGATTTTAAAATAATGATAAAAATTTAAATTTGAAATTAATTGAGAAAAGATTTTATTAGACAACTGAAAAATAGGTGGATTAGGATGATATTGATAAGACTACTTAAAATTAGGAGCGAATTGAGGATAAATTAAAGAGGTGTGTAAAAGTATAGACTATGTATCTAAAAGATGGAGAGAGAGAGTAAAAATAAGGGATTTCTATAATTTTTTCAAACAGTAGTGATTATCAGATAGGTTGTGTAGTTGTGTAATTTTTTCAAAACTGTATTAACAGGGAAGGAGAGTTAATTAAAAGTAAGAACAAAAAATTGAATGTATAGCTTTTCCATCTTTGTTTTTCACAACCTAGTCAAAACATATATTAATATGTCAAAAAAATTAAAACCTTGTGTTTTTCAATGAAAAGTTCAAAAATGATCTAGAGAGCTACCAAATTACATAAAAATAATAATTATCAATCTTTAGTTCCACCAAATAAAGAACATCTTAAGAGAAATCAGAGTAAGGTATACTTATATATGGACAAACAAACAATAAAGGAAAAAAATCCTCTTCTAATAAATCAGAATAAATCTAGTATTGAAAATTTTAATCTAAATACTTGCTCAGAATTTCACAATAAATAGTGCAAAGAGTTTTTCAAACAAATAAGACAAAATAAGCAACAAAAATCAACTAGACGACAATTAAATATTAATTTAACTTTTTAGAAAAATTCTCATTTGAATGATCCCAATTTCACATGTATTTTTCTTCTTTCACATTGAACTCATAAATGGTTAGACATCACTATCTCCTTTACTAACCACATAGTAAACCATGCCCATAGACATAAAAAAAGAAAAATCAAAAGATAGGCCTTTGGTTCTTCAAATAGATGACGATAACAACATATAGTGTAATTGACAAATCGAGGATTGTGCATTGTTATCTCTACCTTAATGAGGCAAAATGGTTGTTTATGATGAACCATCAAATAAAAAAAATGTTACCCATGCAACATCGCAAGATGATGCAACACTAATAAGTGTTCCTTCAAATTGAAATCACAAAAATCATGTTTTGACTGAAAAAAAGAATTATGGGAACAAAAAGTGCACCTTTTTAAAGAATCAAAACACCAAACTCAATTCAACAAGAAACCATTCAATTCCGAAATAAAAACTGAAAACCATACATTATTGAAGAATAAAACATCAAAACAAGTAAAAAAATGATATATATATATATATATATATATATATATATATATATATATATATATATATATATATATATATATACGATGAAGAACCCTAGTAAAAGTTGCTTCTTCTTCTTCTTCTTCTTCTTCTTTTTTTCTGAGAGAGAGAGAGAGAGAGTGAGAGAGAGAAACAAGAGTAAGAAAAACTTATATATGGACACACAAACAATAAAGGAAAACGAATTAATTCCTCTTCCAAGAAATTAGAATAAATATAGTATTGAATATTTTAATCAAAAATACTTGCTCATTATAATTTTACAATAAATATTACAAAGACTTTTTGAAACAATAAGATAAAATAAGCAACAAAAATTAACTAGACGACAATTGAGTATTAGTTTAAGTTTTTAGAAAATATTTTATTTGAATGATCCCAATTTCATATGTACTCTTCTTCTTTCACATTGAATTCATAAATTGTTAAACAACACCATCTCGTTTACCAACCATATAGTAAACCATGTCCCCACACACAAAAAAAATCAATAAATGATTCAGGCTTTGATTCTTCAAATAAATGACGACAACAACATACAAATCAAGAGTTGTACATTCTTATCTCTACCTTAACAAGGCAAAATGGATAGATCGGGGGACATAATAGCATTCCATAGCCTGGCAGATAGCCTTATCATAACAGGTGGAATAGAGCTTCCCTTGTACTCTACTTTAGTACCACCTAAGGAACAAAGGACATTAAGAACGAAGGTATATGAAGTTTCGAATACAAATTAGTACATACCTAGCTTTCTGGTTTCATGGGCTTGCTGCTTGTTGTTCTTGATGAGTTGTGTGGTGGCTAGATTCTTCATCTCTACACAATTGTAAAATGGAAGGGTCAAAGAAAAGTAGAGCATAGTAAGGAACAAGAGAAAAGGTCCAGAAACTTACTTTGATAACTAATACAAAGAGGATGAAGAAGATACATAAGGGCAACAAGTTAGTAATCCAAGCAGAAGAAGTCGAAGGGACATGTTTTTCCACTGTAGCATTCCAGAGAGAGGCGAAAAGGCAAATGAACAATTTAAGAGAAACCCTACATTTTTCCTTCATTGTCTAAGTATTATAGGGACCTTATCGGCCTTTGCCTGAGATGGGCCAATAGATTATGTTGATTGTAATCAGACTTGGGTAATAGGCCCAAGTGAGTTTTTCCCATTATTTTTTAATAAAATTATCTAATATATGTTTTTAAAAAGAGAGGATAAAATAAGCAGAAAAATCAACTAGATGACAATTAATTATTAGTTTAACTTTTTAGAAAAAAATTTATTTGAATGATCCCAATTTCACATGTATTCTTCTTTCACATTGAACTCATAAATGGTTAAATGACACCATCTTGTATAGCAACCACATATTGAATCACATCCACACACACAAAAAAATAATCAACAAAAGATTCAGACGTTGGTTGTTAAAATAGATGACGACAACAACATACAAGTTTATGATTGTACTGTAACATCCCCAAATCCTTTTCATCTGATTTGGAGTGTTTGTGTAGGAGATGCTAAAAAAATATCTGAGATGAATGGCAAAAGAAGATTTATGAGAGAGGTTTATGAGTCATAGAGAGGTTTATGACTCATAGATTAGGTTTCATATAAAATTCTAGTGATTCAAATTTCAGGACCCTTCAGTTTACGTGCAGAGTTTTATGACTCGTATATCTATTTATGACTTGTAGAGGAGGGTTTCGCGATAAGTTTTAGTAAGTCCAGTTTTAGATTCCCCATTTACGAAAGGTTATCTATGACTCATAGGATGGTCCATGACTCGTAGAATAAGGCTTCGTATCAATTTACAGTGACTAAGAGTTTTGGGACTATTAGTCTACAAGAGGTGTCTACAACTCATAGACGGGGTCTCATAGACCCAGTTAATAGTTTTTAAGAGGGGTAATCTTGTCCATTCCAATTTCTTTTACTTAAAATGATAGATGTTTTTAGACTTGTATAAGGTTTTAAAACCCATGTTAAGGTTATTCATTCTCCATTCTTCACCTTGGATTTTCTTGAGAGCAAAAAGAGAGGAGAAAAGAGCAAGGGTTAATCGAGGATTGAGGGTTTCTTCTACTTCTAGGTATATAAGACTTACTAAAGTGTGAAATTCCTTTCTTCACATGCTTTTTCAATCCAAGAGCAAGGATCAACCAAGGTTCGATTATTTTTCTACTTCCAGGTATGTAAGGCTTTCCAAAGTGTGAAATTCCTTTTTTCACATGCCTCTTTCATTATTTTTGAGTCAAGGTTTGAGAAGGAGTTGAGATTGAGAAGTTCTACTACCTTAGTGCTAAATCTTCACTTTCATCATGAGATCTTATTATACTATATGAGATAAATTCTATATTGCATGAGTATTGATATAAGATTTACATATGTATTTCATACTTGATAAAATGAACCCTAAATTACATGTTTTTATGAAATTTAGGCATACTATTGAGCATATTGAGATGAGTAAATTGAGCATGTTGAGTTGAGTAACTTAAGCATGTTGAGTTGAGTAAATTGAGCATGATTGAGTATGAGAAGCTTGTTGAATTGCATTATATACCTCACTATCCATGATCATCCTATTGCACTACATGATGAATCTAAATGAATGAGTCTAAATGACTATTAAGTTTGAGTCAAGTTTGATTTGTTACATTGATTAATTGAGATGATGAGAAACTAAGTTGAGTTAAGCATTGAGTTTGAGTTGATTGATTGAGCATTGAGGTTTGAGTTAGTTAAATGAATATTGAGGATTGTATTGATTGATGAATTGAGCATATTTTAGTTTTGAGAGGAGTATTAAGCATTGAGTGGGAGCGAATATATATCTACTTTAACCTACAGAACTATGCTGCCAGCATAGGATAGTCATTACAGCTAGCCTGGTGACTCTTGTCCCGCAAGTGGACACTTATTTTGTATCCATGAGAGAGTTAATCGCACTTTTTTTGGCAAGTTAAGGGCAGGCATGGAAATATTGGCCGATTCATTGTACATCACCATAATATATGGTGGGATGGAGAGTATGTTAGTTACAGAAACTCCGAAGTAGCACTGATTGAGCATGACATATTTTAAACTGAGTCTATTTTATCGAGTACATTTTAAAAACATGGTTTACTTTGGAGACTTGCATATCCTGAGTTGACCATGATTTTTTGAGTCGAGATGAGTGAGTCGAGCTTTACTTGCTTAAGCTATTTTACATACCAGTATATTCCATGTACTGACATCCATTTGGGCCTGTATCATTTTACAATGCAGATATAAGTGATGGAGGACTTCAACCCGCTTGTCATTAAGGTCCAGATCAGTATATCCATAGTTCGTGAGCCCCTCCTTGCATCCCGAAGGAGTCCATTTTATCTTTTTCTTATCTTCGTTTGAGTACTTAATTTCTTTGATGAGGTGCCCATGGCCTGTCATGGCATCATCTAGACTTGTTGAGTAGAGATTTCATAGACACTAAATAAAATATTTGTTGAGTATTCTAAATTCCAACTTGTTTTGTTTATAAACTATGATTTGGTAGAGTTCTGTGTGTGTATATATATATATATGTTTCATTTTACTTTGTAATATTCTTCTGCTATCGAGTATGAGGAGAAGTTGAGGCCAAGTGGTTCACTCAGGGGCTAGTAATAGTCTCTGAGTGTCGGCCATGCCAAGGGTACCCTCTCGGTACGTGATAAACTTGGTATTAAAGCATAGAGTTTAAGAGTCATAGAGTCTATGAAGTCGTTTCTTGTGGAGTCTTTTATGTGTATGTTGTGCACTACATTTTGTAAGAAGGAAGCTATAGGACATTAGGAATTGTTACACTTCTTTCGTATTCTGAGTTTGTGAGATAGAGTTGAACACTCTATAAAATTCTTCTCTAACTCATGCATTACGTGATTGTAGATCATGTCTCCTAGACACTCTATAACCTAGAGAAATGCTTCAGCTAGCACTGCTAAGAACCCTACTTCAGTGCCTCCCCAACTGGAAACAAGGGGCTGAGGTCGACTGGCTAGGACTTCTGGTGTTCCTGTGACACCTACTGCTCTACCTGCTCCAACTACTAAGGCTGACTTTAGAAGAGCTATTCCCATGCTCACATAGTTGGTAGCTACCTTGAGCAGGAACCAGGGCTTATAGACTCCTTGATCTAGCTCTCATGACTCAACGGCTACCTCCAGATTGAGAGACATTTTAAGGATGAACCCACTTGTCTTCACTAGGTCCAAGGTTAAGGAGGACCCTTAGAACTTCATTGATGAGATATGGAAGGTGTTAAAAACCATGCATATGACTGAGACCAAGAGAGTTAAGCTCATAGCCTATTAGCCTAAGGATATGGCTAATGTGTGGTACAATCAGTAGGAAGAGAGTCATGGTGAGGATGTTAAGCCTGCTACTTGGGATGAGTTTGAGAGTGCCTTCCTTGATGACTTCTTTCCTTAGGCATTGAGAGAGGCAAAGGTTGATAAGTTTGTGAATCTAAGGTGGGGGGATGATTATTAAAGAGTATAGTCTGAGGTTCATCTAATTATCCAGGTATGCCCAAGAGATGGTCCAGGATATGAGGGCAAGGATGAGGAAATTAGTGTCTTGATTGGGTAAGCAGGTAAAGAGGGAGTGGAAGGCAACATTGTTGATTACAGGTATAGAAATTTCCAGAATGATGGTCTATGCCCAACAAACTAAGGAGGATAAGAAGAAGGACATAGAGGAGCATCTGAGTAAGAAGGCCAGATCAGCAGTGCCTGAGCCCAGTCAGACTAAATAGGGTAAGGGAGATAAGTCTTACTCTAAGAAGAGGTCCTCAGGTTATGTATCATCTTCAACTTGTGCACAAAACCAGAGCCAGAGATATCATCAAAGGTCCTAAAGTCAGCCAAACTTTAGGGCACAGGGTGTAAAGTCTCAGGCGAGTATGACTCTGGGCTCCAAAGGGAAGCCATCTTGTGGAAAATATGGCAGGATGCATTTGGGAAAGTGTGGAGATGGAAGGAATAGTTGCTATAAGTGTGGCCAGTCGGGTCATTTTGAGATATAGTGTTCGATGTGGGAAAATAAGGCCCAATCCTCTACCATAACATCACTAGCAAGGCTAACCAGAGAGGTACGGTACTGGGGTAGGCGGTGGGATAAATCATGTGTATGTGATGGGGAACCGATAGGACCAAGAGGTTGCACCAAATGTTGTGATGGGTATGTGTCAAGTCTTTACCTTTCCTTGTTGTGCTTTACTTGATTCGGCTATAACTTATTCTTTTGTAATGCCATATATGGTAAGTAAATTTGAGATTCTTCTAGAGTATTTGCTTAAGCAATTTTCTATTTCTACTCCTGTTGGTGAGTTTATTTGAGCTGAGAGGATCTGTAGCGATTGTGTGGTGTCTATTTATCACAGGGATACTCTTATTGACTTAATTGATGTGATCCTGGGTATGGACTGGCTTCACGCCTGCTATGCCTCTATTGATTACCAAACTCAGACTGTTAAATTTCAGTTTCTGAATGAGCCTATTATTGAGCGAAAGGGAGATTCTGTTGCACCAAAGGGTAAGTTTATTTCTTACCTCAAGGCCTGACGATTGATCTCCAAAGGATGTATATATTACCTCGTGCGAGTTAAATCTTATGAAGCTGAGCCCCCTACTCTTGATTTTGTTCCAATCATGAGCGAGTTTCCCAATGTGTTTCCTGAAGATCTGCCCGGAGTTCCCCTTGATAAGGGGATTGACTTTGGAATTGATGTTCTTCCTGACACCCAACCTATTTTTGCCATATAAAATGGCCCCTACGGAGTTGAAAGAGTTAAAGGAGCAATTGAGAGATTTGTTAGAGAGGGGGTTCATAAGACCGAGTGTCTCTCCATGGAGTACTTTGACCTTGTTCGTGCAAAAGAAGGATTTTCCCCTTAGGATGTGGATTGACTACCGCCAGTTAAATAAAATGACTATCAAGAATAAATATCCCCTTCTGAGGATTGATGTTTTGTTCGACCAACTTTAGGGTGCCACTATATTCACTAAGATATACCTCAGATTGGGTTATCATCAGTTGAAAGTAAGAGAATGTGGCATCCTAAAATGGCTTTTCAAACTCGATATGGTCACTTTTATTTCTTGGTGACGTCATTTGGGTTAACAAATGCACCCATAGCTTTTATGGACCTGATGAATAATGTATTCAAACAATATCTGGACTTGTTTATGATTGTGATTATTGATGATATTTTGGTGTATTCCAGAGATGAGGATTGTTAGAACCCGTACATTTGTGTTTTGGTATCATGGTTAACAATTGAGGTCATTAGTGTCTTTTTCAGGGTGTTTGATGTTTAAGTGTGTTTTTGAAGAAATTGAAATTTTGTTTTTGAAATCTTTGTAAAGGTTTGTGAAAATTAGTTTATGGACATTTGATATGTACAAGTGTACATTTACAAGATTAAGCTGCTAAATCTTTCTTTGGGTATTTACAAGTGGAGGAAATATGTGTTTGGAAATTTGCAAAGTGTTGTGGTGATTGGTTTTAATTATGTTGGCAAATATTATTTTC
>DF361327.1:32483-50356 GCA_000787875.1 Solanum virginianum | reverse complement strand
TTATCTGTAAACATGGAACAAATTATATGACTCCTTTGGATTTTTGGATAATAATTACTTTATGCATATGATTCCTCTCGACTCTACTCGTGCCTATTATGACTCCGTTCACCGGTTCCCGGGCCGGTTATGATCGTGCGTATGATGCTATATATATATATATATGTATATTTCGAAGTAGGATGGCTACGGCGGGTCGGTTTGCCCATGGACCGGCTTTGCTTAGTTTGGAGACACAAGGAACTGGGCTTGGGTATGTTGGCATTATGAAGTGTGGGTGCTGGGCCTCGTTCGCCCCGGCTCACGTGAGTGCTGGGCCTCGCTCGCCTCGGCTCACTTGTCGGCATGATGTCTGCTATGTATTATGATACGTGAGTGCTGGGCCTCGCTCGCCCCGGCTCACCTATATCATGACGTGGGTGCTGGGCCTCGCTCGCCCCGGCTCACTTCAGCTACTTGGGTTTGATGTTGGAGATGTTGGAGATTTGAACATTCCGATGTAAGGCAGTGGGATGGCGTAAGTTGGGGGTCGCCATTGTTCCCGTCCGTTATGCAATAGTTTGATAATTCTCTAAAGTATGACTTTGATGTATGTGTACAGGTTCGACTCTTATACCTCTATTTGGATTTTTCCCTTACTTATATTTTCGTATTGTCTGCTTTACATATTCAGTACACATTTGGTACTGACCCCCTTCCACGGGGGCTGCGTTTCATGCCCGCAGGTTTTGGCGCGCAGGACAGAGGGCCTTCAGCTTAGGATCTCCATTCGCTGTCTGACGAGCTCCCCTACTTCGGAGCTACTCTTTGGTATACTTTGCTACTAGTTTGACACTTCAGACTTTATGTGCTTTGGGTATGACGGGTGCCCTGTCCCGTCGTTTGATTTTATGTGTCTGTATTAGGGGTCTGTGGACATGTGGTGAGCGTGGGTCCTATCTGTTAGTCTCAGTCTTGTATATACGTTTGGTTTGTGACACCTAGCCACCTGTTGGAGCCTTCTGAATCTATGTTATGTTTATTAGGCGGCAGGACCGCAGCGGTGACCTTATCGAGCCATGTATATTTATATATTCATGTTTGTGTTCTGTCTGTTGGCTCGCTGTACTCTTCTGTTTCAGGTGGCTAGTAAATAAAACAGAGGAAACTCTGCCCAAATTTTTATAAAATGAATAGTAACTCATGTTGGAATCTGGTTTAGATATGTTGTCTGGGTGCCCCTATCGGGTACCAGTCATGGGCCATAGGTTGGGTCGTGACAGAGGAGGAGCATGCCAATCACCTCAGAATCGCCTTGCAGATGCTCAGAGATAATAAGATATATGAAAAGTTTCCTAAGTATGAATTTTGGCTCAAGTTTGTGGCTTTCTTAGGTGATGTGATTTCTGGAGATGGAATTTGAGTAGATACTCAAAAGATTGAGGCAGTTAAGAATTGGAAAACACCAACCTCACCGACTAATATAAGAATCTTTCTAGGACTAGTTGGCTATTACCGGAGGTTTGTTGAGGGATTTTCTTCCATATCTGCACCCTTGACCAAATTGACTTAGAAGAAGGTCAAGATTCAATGGTTCGATGAGTGTGAAAGGAGTTTTTAGGAGTTGAAGATGAAGTTAACGACTTAGACTGGTGGTCAAGTTTGAATGGTCCGATGAGTGTGAGAGGAGTTTTTAGGAGTTGAAGATGAAGTTAACCACTCCATTAGTGTTGACCTTTCCTGATGGAATGGATGGATTTGTTATCTACTGCGATGCCTCGAAAGTGGGGTTGGGTTGTGCGTTGATGCAGAAGGGAAATGTTGTTGCCTATACTTCTAAACAACTTAAGGTGTATGAGAAAAATTATCCTACTCATGACTTGTAGTTGGCGGCAGTGGTGTTAACTCTCAAATTATGGCGCCACTACATGTATGGAGCACATGTTGATGTATTCACAGACCACAAGAGCCTATAATACGTCTTCACCCAGATATAGCTTAACTTAAGGCAACGGAGATAGCTTGAATTAGTTAAAGACTACGAAATGAGCATCCTCTACCAATCAGGTAAAGCTAATATGGCTGATGATGATCTTAGTAGGTTGTCCATGGGAAGCACCGCCCATGTAGAAGAGGAGAAGAAAGAGTTGGCCAAAGAGGTTCATAGACTAGCATGATTGGGAGTCTAATTAGATAAATCAGGTGAAGGAGGAGTTCTTGAACATAATGGATCTGCATCATCTCTAGTAGTGGAGGTGAAGGAGAAATAATATCAAGATCCTGTCTTATTGCAGTTGAATGAGGATGTGCATAAGCAAAATGCAATGACTTTTGCTAAAGGGGGAGATGGAGTATTGAGGTATCCAGGCAGATTTATTTTCCTGATGTTGATGGTGTTAGAGAGAGGATCATGGTAGAGGCCCACAACTCTAGATATTCCATCCTTCTAGGGTCGACTAAGATGTACCATGAAATGCCCCAAAAATGTTCTTTGGAATGCCTATAATTGTAATTTTCATATATCTCAAAATCCATGCATGATATCAAAAATTCGACATCATATTCTCAATTAGGGGGAAAAATTGAATGGGAAATAGGTATAACCCAGATCTTAGAGGACTCGTAGCGAAATGTTTTTTGCTAATTTTTGAATTCTAGAGAGCATTCGCGCCCTGGCCGCAACGCGCTAGGGGCGCGGAGTAGTGTTATTCCTTGCAAACCAGTACAACCTTTTCCTTAGTTTTTCCTATGTGCCCAAGGGCATTAAGGCCGTAGTTTCATGCCCACTAAAACGTGAAATCACTCATACTTAGCTATTTTTCAACTCTATATCACTCAAAAACCTCTCCAAAACTTAACCAAGTATCTCATTTCAAATTCATATATTTCAAGCTTAACTTTGGAACTCAAGGATTTACTCCAAGCTCTAAGTTCCTTCAAGTTTATCTCAAGAAAATCAAAGTTTGAGGTATATGGGTTTCATCAATTGGGTCCTTTCACCCATGGAGGCTAATCTTTCATTTTATCAAAATGGCCCGATTTTAAGTTATACTACTTAAGGGTAACTCTTATTATGAGATATGAGCATGAATTATGTTGGGGTCGTATTAAAGTATTATTGATTATGCATGAATATCTATTTTAAGCTTATACTATGAGTTAATCTTTGTCTATTGAGACTATGCATGTTTTGAGCTATGAAACTATGATCTATTATGAGTTTTAAAGATGGATTTCAAGGTACCCTACATGAGGGTTTTACTACATGTTGGTGGGTTGATTTGCATTAAATTTTCTCATCTTATTTCACTCTCGAATTGCATTATTTCACTCTCCATTATTGCTAAAAAAGTCTATAGAAATTGTCTCGTATTCATATTACATAAAGTCTTGCCTTGTGATTTTGTTGAATTAGATATGGTGGATTTTGATGTCATGCTTGGGGTGGATTGGTTGCATACATATTATGCTTCTATTGATTGTAGATACCGTGGGTTAAATCGTAATTTCCTAATGAGCCCATCCTTGAGTAGAAAAGTCATGATGTGATGGTCAAGGGTAGATTCATTTCTTGTCCTATAGCCCAAAAGTTGATTTCTAAGGGTTACCTTTATTTTGTTGTGAGGGTTAGGGATGTTGAGTCCAAAGTCCTTCCTATTGAGTCGGTTCTGATGGTTAATGAGTTTCTTGATGTCTTTCCGGATGAGCTTCTTGGTGTTCCTTCTGAAAGGGAAATAGAGTTTGGTATAGACCTCTTTCCTGATACTCAACCCATTTCTATCCCCCCTTACCGTCTGGTCCCGACAGAATTGAAGGGGTTAAAGGATTAATTGAGGGATTTGTTAGAAAAGGGTTTCATAAGGCCTAGTAAGTCAAATTTGGGTGCACCAGTGTTATTTGTGAAGAAAAAAGATGGTTTCCTTAGAATGTGCATTAATTATCGGCAACTCAATAGAGTCGCCATAAAGAACAAGTACCCTCTACCAAGGATTGATGACCTTTTTTTTATCAACTTCAAGTGGCTAGTCACTTTTCTAAGATTAATCTTCAGTCAAGATATCACCAAGTGAAAGTGAGGAAGTGTCATATAACTAAGATGGCTTTCTAGACTAGGTATAGGAACTTTGAGTTTGTGTTATGTCCTTTAGGTTGACTAATGCACCAGCTATATTTATAGATCTCATGAATAGGGTCTTTAAACCCTCCTTTGACATATTCATAGTGGTCTTTCTTGATGATATCTTGATTTATTCCCATAGTGAGGAGGAGCATGTGAACCACTTGAGGGTGGTGTTGTAAATCTTGTGGGAGGAGAACTTGTATGCAAAATATGAAAAATGTGAGTTTTGGTTGAAAGAGGTTTGCTTTTCTAGGGCATGTGGTGTGTGGTGATGGCATTAAGGTGGATCCTAAGAAGACGAAGGTAATTAAGAATTGTCCTAGACCCTTGACTCCATCGGATATTAGGAGCTTCTTGGGTTTGGCGGATTATTACCGTAGGTTTGTGAATAACTTTTCTTCTATTGCTTCCCCTATGACAAAGTTGACCTAAAAGAAGGCAAAATTCATGTTGACTAATGAATGTGAGAAGAGTTTTCAAACTTTGAAAGATAAGCTTATCTCCGCTCCTATCTTGGCTCTACCAAAAGGGTTGGAAGGGTTTGTGGTGTATTGTGATACCTCAAGAATTGTTTTGGGGTGTGTTTTTATGCAAAATGGTAAGGTGATAACATATACCTCTATGCAAATTAAGGTGCATGAGAAGAATTATCCCACCTATGATCTTGAATGGGCGGCCGTGGCATTTTTTTTGAAAATATGGCATCACTACTTGTAGGGGGTTCATGTTGATGTGTTTACCGACCACAAGAGTCTCCAATATGTCTTTACCTAAAAAGATCATAACTTGAGACAAAGAAGGTGGTTAGATGTCCTCAAAGACTATGATATGAGTGTGCATTGTCATCCTGACAAAGCTAATGTTATGGCTGAAGCTCTAAGTAGAGTGTCCATGGGTAGTCTAGCTCATGTTGAGGATGATGGCAAGAAGGTGGCTAGAGTGGTTCACCGATTGGCTAGATTGGGAGTTAGGTTGGATGAAGTTGATAATGGTGGTGTAGTGGTTGTTAATGGTTCTAAATCTTTCTTGATTGAGGAGGTAATGGAAAAACAAGATATTGACCCCGTCTTACTAGAGTTGAAGGCCTTGGTGAGAGATGGTAAAATGGAGGTTTTCTCCAAAGGGAGAGATGGTGCCCTTAGGTACCAAGGTAGATTGTGTGTGGCAAATGTTGTTGATTTGAAAGAATTGATCTTGAAGAAGGCCCATAATTCATCCTATTTCATTCTCCCCGATTTTACAAAGATGTATAGGGACTTGAGGGAGGTATATTGGTGGGGTGGTATGAAGAGAGATATTGTCAAGTTCATATCCGGATGTCATAATTGCCAATAAGTGAAAGTCGAGCATCAAAGGCCGAGTAGCCTAGCCCAAGATATAGAAATTTCGACTTGGAAGTGGGAAGAGATCAACATGGATTTTGTGGTTGGGTTGCCTAAGAATAGGATACATTTTGATTTTATAAGGTTGTTGTGAATAGAATGAAAAAGTTAACTCACTACCTGTCGGTTAAAACCACTTATGGTGCCGAAGATTATGCCAAGTTGTGTATACATGAGTTAGTTAGATTGCATTGGGTTCCTTTGTCTATCATTTCGGATCCTGGTGCTCAATTCACTTCTCACTTTTAAAAGTCCTTCCAAAGAGGTCTTGGTACCAAATTTAAGCTTAGCATAGCTTTTCATCCTCAAACGGATCCGGTTGGGTTGTTTGAAGTGGGGAGATGGCTTTCTTAGGTCCAGATTCGGTCATGGAAGCCTTGGAGAAGGTGAGGTTCATAAGGGAGAAATTGAAAATAGCCCAAAGTAGACAAAAGTCCCACTCTGATGTAAAGAGAAGAGATCTTGAGTTTACGTTTTTTGATTGGGTTTACTTGAAGGTCATACCCATGAAGGGTATGGTCTGGTTTGGCAAGAAAGGAAAATTAAGCCCAAGGTTTGTAGGTCCTTATAAATTTTGAGTAGAATGGGTAAGGTTGTATTTGAGTTGAAATTGCCTATGGAGATGAATATGGTTCATCCTATCTTCCATGTGTCTATGTTGAGAAAGTGTATGGCTGACCTAACTACTATAGTGCCCTTAGATGTTGTGAATGTTGTAAAAGATAATTTGACCTATGAGGAGGTCTCGATGGAGATTTTTGATAGATAAGTGAAGAGGTTGAGAAACAAAGATATAGCTTCTGTCAAGGTCCTTTGGAGGAATCAACAAGTTGAAAGTGCCATATTGGAAGCCGAGGCGGACATGAGAATGCGATACCCATATCTCTTCCACTGTACTCAAGCCGAAGGTACTAATTTAAGTCCCACATGATTTCAAGTCTTAAGTTTCAGCCCTCATGTCATTTTGCCTGCATTCATGTTTATGTTAACAAGTTTATGGTGATTTTTGACATTCATGTTGAGATTTTCAAAAGTGATTATTAAATACATTTATTGCATTCATGTCGGGCTGAAATCTTCATGATTATTTCTTTTATGCATGTTTCTTTGACATTCGGTGATGCACGTTCCCAAGGTGGAGATACTGAAATGCCCCAAAAATATTCGTTGGAATGCCCATAATCGTAATTTCCATATATCTCAACACCGTGCATGATATCAAAAATGTGACTTCATATTCTTGATCAGGGGGCAACAATACGTGGGAAATGGGTATAATCTGGATTGTAGAGGACGTAGCAAAAATTAGTGTTTGTTAATTTTTGAATTTCAGAGAGCATCCGCTCCCTGGCCGTGATACGCCAGGGGCGTAGAGTAGTGTTATTCCTTCTTCGTATTTGGTCTGCATCGCGGACTAGTACAACTTTTTCCTTAGTTTTACCTATGCATCCAAGGCCATTGGGGTTAAAGCACCATGCCACTAAAATGTGAAATCACTCATACTTAGCCATTTTGTAACTCTATATCACTCAAAACCCTCTCAAAAACCTCTTCAAGACTTAACCAAATATCTTATTCCAAATTCATAGATTTCAAGCTTAACTTTGGAACTCAAGGATTCACTTCAAACTCTATGTTTCCTTCAAGCTCATCTCAAGAAAACCCAAGTTCGAGGTATGTGAGTTTCATTCATTGGGTCCTTTCACCAATGGAGCCCAATCTTTCATTTTATGAAAATTGCACAATTTCAAGTTGTATTACTTATGGGTAACTCTTATTATGAGATATGAGCATTAATTATGTTGGGGTTTTATCAAAGTATTGTTGATTATGCATAAGTATCTATTTTAAACTTACACTATGAGTTGATCTTTATCTATTGAGACTATGCATGTTTTGAGCTATGAAACTATGATCTATTATAAGTTTTGATGATGGATTTCAAGGTACCCAACATGAGCATTTTACTACATGTTGGTGGGTTGATTGTATTAAGTTTTCACATCTTATTTCACTCTCGAATTGCATGATTTTGAACTAGTATCATGAACCCACCAAGTGTTTGATAAAATGTCAAGCCAAAACTTCTCTAGTTATTGATGATCTATTTAATGATTTATAAGTCAAGTGACTATATGGTGATTATGGGCTTTCAAGTATGTATTGAATTCATGAAAATTATCTATCATTTTACAAGTATCAAGTTAAGACCTATTTCAAGATCTTTACCTCTTATGAGTCATTCATGTTAAAGCAAGGGTTCATGTATGATTATAATCTACTTTTATGTTCAAGTTAGGCTCTCTACTAGAGGTCAAGCATGTTTCAAGAGATACTCATGTCATGTTTCCATGTTTCTTACAAGTTATACAAGTTATGATGGGGGCTTAAGATGGGGGCTCAACTCAAGGGGTCATTATATAAAGTCTTTAGTCTCTAAACTATGTGTCACCATAGGATTATGATTATTACCCTTGCTATACTAGTGGATCCATCTAGTCATGTTATCATGTTTGGTTTGCCTTGGCAAGTAGACCACACCTAGCTGGGGGGTGTCATGTATATCCACCTTACTGATGAGGTGTCATGCCTTGGATTCTAAGTTGTAGCTACTTGGTCTATGTCGATTGAGATGGCTTCCCATACATATATATGGTATATGTATTGTGCAAAATGAATAATTTACAAGCATGTTTATTTTGAGCATTGATCATGCATGTCATATTGAGATTATATATCTATTGCTTATGATTATGCATTTTGACTATATCGGCTTATGTCTTGTTGAATTGCATACCACATACTTAGTACATTCAAATGTACTAATGCATACTCTATGCCTACATGATATTACCATGTAGGGATTGGAGCACCTTTTGCTCATCCTCCACGTGGCTAGTTGATACTTCAGAGATAAGCTTTGATTAGTCCTCAAGTCCAAGGACACTATCTACATTAATCTTGCTATTTTTAGACATCTTATATTGAACACTTGTTAATAAAAGGGTGAGCTCGGAGAGTGTCATGGCCCCCACTCCATTCCATGTTGGAGATGTTGTTGGATATTATTATGTACTTACGCTATGATCTTTACTCTTTAGCTTTTTATGAATATCAAGATTTCCCTTAGTCCTGCTTCCCTTTTTACTGTATCTCTTGTTGTTTCTTACTTTACTTCCGTGACCAAGGCTGTGTGATTGATATGCTAAGAGGCTTGTTTGGATCGCTTCGGGTTCCCATTTACCGTGTCACATCTAGGCCATAGGCTTGGGTCGTGACATACCATGACTTAAGGGAAGTCTACTGGTGGAGTGGAATAAGGAGAGATATTGCTGACTTTATCTCTAAGTGTCCGAATTGCCAACAAGTCAAGGTTAAGCATCAAAGGTCATGTGGAGTGGCTCAGAACTTTTAGATTCCAGAATAGAAGTAGGAAATGATTAATATGGGCTTTATCACTGGTTTATCGAGGTCCCGCTAATAGCATGATTTGATTTGGGTGATAGTTGATCGGATGACTAAGTCTGTGCACTTCTTAGCAGGTAAGATGACTGATGCCGCAGAGGATTATGCCCAAATCTACACAAAGGAGATTATTAGATTAAATGGGGTCTCTTTGTCCATCATCTCATATAAAGGCACCCAATTAACCAACTAGATTTGGAGAACTTTTCAGAAGGCTTTGGGTACAAAGGTGCACCTTAGCACTGCTTTTCACCCACAAACGGATAGCCAGGCGGAGCGCACAATTCAGACCTTGGTGGATATGTTGAAAGCCTGTGCCATTGACTTCAAGGGTAATTGGGATAACCACTTGCCTTTGATTGAGTTTGCTTACAATAGCTTTCATTCAAGCATTCAAATGCTCCATTTGAAGCACTATATGGGAGGAGGTGTAGGTTGCCAATTGGATGGTTTGAGGTAGGTGAAACAGAGTTGATTGGGCTAGACTTGGTTCACTAAGCTATGGAGAAGGTGAAGATCATTCAAGAAAGGTTAATGACTGCACAGAGTAGACAAAATTCCTACGTAGATGCTAGACGAAGGGACTTAGAGTTTGAGGTCAATGATTGGGTGTATTTGAAAATGTCGCGCATGAAGGGTGTGATGAGATTTGTAAAGTAACGGAAGTTGGGTTCGAGGTACATTAGCCCTTATCAGATCATAAAGAGAGTGGGCAATGTGGCATATGAGTTGGAGCTACTATCAGAGTTAGAGGCCATTCAACCAGTCTTCCACATTTCCATGCTCAAGAAGTGTTTAGGAGATCCAAAATTAGTTGTGCCTATTGAGAGTATTGGAGTTAGAGATAGCTTGAGTTTTGAGGAGGTTCCAATCCAGATCTTTGATTATCAGGTTCAAAAGTTGAGGACTAAAGAGGTTGCATCTGTTAAAGTGCTGTGGAGGAACCAATTCATAGAAGAAGCTACTTAGGAGGCTGAGGAGGACACGAAGACCAAATATCCTCATTTATTCTTACCTGCTGATGATGAGTGAGTTGATGGTAATGAATTCCCTCTAAATTCTTCAATTTTCATTCCCTGAGTCCTCCTTTCATTCTCAATATGATAGACGACAAAGTCCTAGAGTTCGAGTGAGGATTGATGTAATTTCTTGATTGTTTTACTTGCTAAGTGAGTTGAGAATTGGTTGGTTGTTAGAGTCCATAGGGAGATTCGTGTCTTGACCTAAATTCCTATCCTTCTCTTCACCAAAAACAATAAAAGGCAAGCCCATGGAACTAGAGAGTTGAGTTGTAAAATGGAAGGGTAAGACAAAAAGTAGAGAATAGTAAGAAACAAGAGAAAAGGTCAAGAAACTTACTTTGATAGTTGATACAAAAAGAACGAAGAAGATGCATAAGGGAAACAAGTTAGTAATCCATACCAGAAGAAGTCGAAGGGACATGTTTTCCCACTGCGGCAGCATTTCAGAGAAAGACGAAAAGGCAAATGAACAGATTAAGAAACCCTACATTTTGCCTTCATTGTCTAAGTGTTATAGGGACCTTATTGGGCCTTTTCCTGAGATGGAGCAATAGATTTTACTTTATGTTGATTGTAATCTTGAGATGGGACAATAGATTTTACTTTATGTTGATTGTAATCAGATTCAGGTAAGGTCCAAGTGAGTTTTCCCATTTTTATTTTTTTAATAAAATCAACTATTTTAATTAACAATAAGCAACAAATATTAACTCGACGACAATTAAGTATTAGTTTAACTTTTTAAAATATTTCTGATTTGACTGATCCCAAATTCACATGTATTCTTCTTCTTTCACATTGAACTCATAAATGGTTAAATACCACCATATCTTTTACCAACCACATAGTAAATCATGCCCACTCACAAAAAAATCAACAAAAGATCCAGGCTTTGGTTCTTCAAATAGATGATGACAACAACATACAAGTCAAGGGTTGTACATCCTTATCTCTACCTTAGCGAGGAAAAATGGTTATTTATGATAGACCATCAGATAAAAAAATGTTATCGATGCAATGTTGAAAGAAGATGCAACACATTGTAAGTTGTCCAAAAAATCAAATTTTGACTGGAAAAATAAAACAATCATGGAAACCAAAAGTGCACCTTTTTAAAGAACCAAAATACCAAACTCAATTCAAGAGGAACCATTCAATTCCCAAATAAACACTAAAAGACATACATTCATTGAAGAATATATATATATATATATATATATATTCAATAACAACTTTCCATGAAGAACCCTGGTGAAAGAGCTCCCATTGTTGAGAACTCAAAAAACAAAAAAAATACAAGTTTTTTTTGAGAGACTGAGAGAGGGAAAATATTTTTGTTTGTGAGTGACAATAAGCTTAGCAACAGTGGATAATTATACTAATTTGGAGAGAGCAAGTGAGCAACATGTCTAAAGTATATCGAATTTAAATTTTGTTAATTGGGATTTAGTAAATATTATTTAGACACCTAAATAATAGAAGACAATTTAAATTTAACCAAAAGTGTCATTATTTTATCATCACCCTTTGGCTAGTTTATCTCGGGAAAGAAAATTATAGTAATAATCCATAGCTTGTTCACAAATATAAGGGTTATTATTTTGTACGTCCTCACCTATGGCAGACATTTCTGTGTCATGTAATTTTGTCCAGTCCCATGTTCGACAAACAATTAATATCTTCTTTTTATCTCTTCATGACTTGAAAGTATTTCATTCGAAATTGTGTAATTAGGCATGGAACAATGTTTTTTGGCATTTCCACAGTTAATGCATACAAAGCTTAAGAACAAAAGATTCTTTTTCTTCAAAATTAATACAAAATTACCTTTGTTTGTTTGGTTGTAATTTACCATGTCAAACAGAAATTGCAAGCGAATGATCTGTCAAAAATGTCAAAATTAATTAAACTACATGATAAATTTAACAATTGAACTTTAAGCTGTAAACATGAAAAATTATTCCACATGGTAGATTAAAACAGGGTAACTTGAGTAGTTAAACTTTAGGGTATAAATTAATGTGAAAAGATACTCCATATAGTAGTGTGAAAGAGGTGTCATACAAAAGTTTGAATATTGAAGCAATAAGTATAGCTTAATTCAAATTTTTAAATACAAAATAAGAATGTCAATCAACTTTACAGTGTAAGGGGAATCGACGACTATCTGTATATGGAATCAAGTTAGAACACGATAAATTGGTGGTGAGGTGTATGGTGTAACAGTCTAAGCTTGTATTGGTCAAATAAATAAACTTAAAAAATTGATCATCAACTTCAGTAACCAAAGATCAAAAGGAAAATAGGGAAGCATGGTTCGACATAGCTATGACGAATAGCTAATGAAAATGAAGTAACAAAACTCTGAGTTCAACAAGCGACGCGAATAATGAATGACTCAGTCGACGTTCTTGTTGTTTATGGAATTTCTTCACTATGTAGTTGCCACTCCTTTGTACATCTTTCAGCTTCCTCTCCTTTTAAATGTCTAACATTCATAAAAATCTCAATTTCTACAGTGTCCATTTGAGTTTCTTGAACACCCCTTAAGGCTAAATTAGCTTCACTTTTATCTGTACAAAGAAACTCTCAAACTTCCAGAAAACCTACATTGTCTTCTTAATAATTTTTGCCAACTTCATTAAAGAGATGACATTTTTCCCCCTTCATGACCACCCCATTTTTCCTTGGAATGATCTTCTTCTCACTATCAACTACATAAACACACTAAAACAGTCTACAATTACATCCTCTTACAGATTCTCCCCTGTACATGAACATCCTTCGCCGCGAATCACATTTAGACTTTTGATAACACTATGGTACATTTTCAGGGTTATTTTGTTTTTCAACATAGCTATTGCAAAATTACTAAATTTCTTCTATACAATCTTTGTATTAAATCTTTTCACCAATTTCCAGTGGCTTCAAATCTTCAACTACTTTAGGAGATTCACAGTCTTCTAATGCAGTCGGCAAAATCTTCCTAGAGTTTCAAGTGTAATTTGGCATATTCTCACATGGGTCCTCCACCTTGTCTAGGCTTATAACATTCCTCGACCCCTCAAAGAGAACCTTGTCATATCAAGGTTCGAGTAAAGTAGAAATCACAACATCCACTTGACCTTGACAACACCAAACAAAGGTTTCAAAGTTATATTAGCAGTGCTAACTTTTTCTTCATTTGATTTGAGCATAATAATAAAAACAACAATGACAGATTAATTTGTATTCCAAGCAGCCTTTGTAGTAGGAAGGTGGGCTAATTTGCTTTGTTCAATAGCTTGCTTTGCAAGCAATGTTCTGCCAACTTTAGTAGTAAACTTAACAACCATAATAATCTCTCAAAGTATATGAACGAAAATATTTAAAACCAAGCCATTACCACGAACACCCAAGTCCTTGTGAAAGCAAACTCTGGGACATCAAAATGAACCAGAAATAATAATGTTGCATTACCATGAAAGTTTTTTATAAGGAAAAAAAGCCAAAATCACAAATGATCACATGCATGTTGCGAAGAAGAAGTAAAAATCCATTTAGCGACTGAGGGCCATTTTGTAACACAAACACAGTTGAGCCAGGAAGTGTGCCTTTGCAATTTTAAATCTAGTGACAATAATATTATCATCCAGTTTACACACCGCACTGCATTTTTGTAAAGCTCCCATCAGTGTTCAACTTCCAAGCATCGTCACTAGGTATGTGGCAGCAAGCCATCAAGCTGTTAATGGTGTTTTTGTAAGTTCAGCCATATGACACACTTGCTTCTAGTTCCAATGTTGGTCCATCATACTAAATTTTTTCCTCATCGATTCTTTGACCTGAAAGAGAACTTGGTGGCAAATGTTATTTATGCTGACCTGCTTCTGCTCGAACCTTGTAGTGCACCTTGCTTTCCAGATTTCCCAACACATGATGATGGGAGTAATAAGGAGCAAATGCCTATGTACAACATTTTTATGTGCAAAGTTCCACCGGTGATCAAGCATGTTCTCCATGTTTCGACTGGTCAATTGCAATCCAATAGTAGAAGTGCTTTGATGCCAAACCCTTTTTGCTAGATCACTAGCTATAAAAAGATGATTAATGGTCTCTTTCTTTGCTATCCTGCAACATGAGTAATTAAATCACAAGTTAGTCTGAAATCTAAGAGTTGAGGCATCAATAGGAATTAACTTTCTAAGAACTTTTCTCATAAAAAAGGAGATTTTAAAAGAAATTTCTTTTATCTAAATTATAGAGTATAAGAGTTAGACGAGCTTCTCTTACTAAGGTTATCGAGTGTTGAGGAGCATGTGAACTGGCCATTGGAAGTCAACTTTCAAATAGCTTTGTCATCTTGTTCTCTATTTGCAATGCGATTATTTTTCGCAATGCGATTATTTTTCACAATATTCAGAATATTCCAAGGAATGATTGAGTTGAGCCTATCCAAGTCCCAATCCTGCCCATATAACAAATTGTTTACTTTCAAGTTACCAGGCTTGTGGGGTGGGTTCACTAAAGAATATAGTGATCCTTGAAGAGTCCAATCATCCTACCAGAAGTAGCATTCGCCTGAATTGACTTTCCAGCAAATATATTTTTCGACCTTATCTCTCATTAACAGAAGCTCCCTCCAACTACTAGAGTCTTTAGGAGTGGTGACCATAGACATTGGATTGCTTCGTTGGCAATATTTGTCTTTTAAAAAATTAGCCCAAAGAGATTTCTCTATTCTGAGTCTCCACCATCTTTTAGCAGAAAATGCAAGACAAATATCATGTAAGCTCTTGAAACCAAGACCCCCTTCCTTTTTTGGTTAACACATATTCTCCCAGGAGGACTAGTGATATTTGTTTTTTCCATCCTTTTGCCCCCAGAAGAAATTTGAGAAGTACATCTCAATCTCCTTAATCACGGTGACATGAGGCATTAGAGTAGCAAAAATGTGAAGCAATTGAGACTGAAAGATATGTTTTATAAGAACGGCTGACATGAGGCATTAGAGCAGCAAAAATGTGAAGCGATTGAGACTGAAAGATATGTTTTATAAGAACGGCTTTTCCACCAGGAGATAGTAACCTCCCTTGCCAACCTGCTATCTTATTCATGATCTTTCTAGCAATATCAACAAAGTAGCAGAATCGTTTTTTTCCTAATAGATGGTGCAACTAAGGCATGTGAAAGGAAATATAGCTTGTTTATACCCTGTCCATCTTTTAATTCTTCTATTGGTAAGTCTTTTAGTCTTGTCATGAGTAAGAAAGAAGCTTTTATCATTATTGATTTCCTGACCAGAAGTCCTTTGATAGTTTCTAAATTGCTTCATAATCAAGTTGATAGATCTTTTGTTTCTAGAGCTAAAGAAAACCAAATCATTTGCATAGCCCAAGTGATTGATTTGTGGACCTCTTTTGTGTATTGAGAATCCAATGAAGTCCTTTCTTTTGTGTAGAGAACTAAGTGCCTTGGTGAAGACTTCTGCTGCTAAATAAAGGGGAGAGCTTCTATAGATGCATTCCTTAGACCATTTGCTAAGTTCTTAAGAGAGAGCCTTAAGCTTCTGGGGTAAAGACAACATCTCATTGCCTTGTATTGTCAGTTCCCAGATAGATCAAACTAAAGGGAGAAAGTCCTCATCATCTCTGTCCCGAAATTAAGGAATCTAAAATATTTAGTGAAGCTTTGGGAGGCTTTGGAACAAGAGTTTAACGTAAGATTATGGTCAGAACCTGTTTTTGCCAAATGCTATATTTTGATATTGGAGCTCCAAAAACACCAGATCTTGCTATGTTTGTTAGACACTGCATGTTCAAAACGAAGTTTCCTTTTTTATCTTTCAATATTGTTACTATTCAGGAAAGGCTATTGAAGAGCAACGACATGACTTTCACATGCTCAAAAGAAAATAGGTTCATGCATAAAAACCATTGGTTATTGTTGAGAAATTCATCATCTTGCACTATACAACATTGAGTACAAACCTTTACCAAGCCTGAAAGGCACCCACCACTTTTTTCTTCAGCATCCATACTAGAGTTAAAATCTCCTCCGATAAACCAAGGACCATCAGTCATGTGGCTAAGAGCTCTTACTTTATCCCAAAGATACATTCTTTTAGCTGATCTCGATCTTGCATAAACCTTTGTGATCCCGAAGTGATCAGAGTTCCCTATTAAGTTGCATTTAAGGGTAATTTGTTGTCTACTGTTTGCAAAGATAGTACATGTGATATTGGAGCTCCAAAAACACCAGATCTTTCTATGTTTGTTAGACACTGCATGTTCAAAACGAAGTTTTCTTTTTTATCTTTCAATATTGTTACTATTCAGGAAAGGCTTTTGAAGAGCAACGACATGACTTTCACATGCTCAAAAGGAAATAGGTTCATGCATAACAACCATTGGTTATTGTTGAGAAATTCGTCTTCTTGCACTATACAACATTGAGTACAACGTGAAATAATAGTATAGCTAGAACAAAATATAGGAACCGCGCGTACCCACACCCCATCCTTGCATTAGTAAGATATTGTCCGCTTTGGGCCAAAGCCTCACGGATTTGTTTTTGGGCATCTCCCAAAAGGTCTCATCCTAATGGAATTGGGTTCAACCTTATAAGTTGGTCATTTACTCTTTGCACAATCGATGTGGGAGGAGTTTGCATCCCAACAGTTATCAGGTTATCGTTTTCACGTAAATTTCTTTCTTTAAAACATACCAGTATTTAATTTTAAATGTGAAAAAGTCAACAAACAATTTATGAAGGAGTTTCATGATTTTAAACTTTTTTTTTATATCTATCTATCTATCTATATTTATACTACTTTAAAAGCATGAACTCTAAAAGTTAAATATCAAATTACTATTATACCCCTAACTAAAATAAACTAAGAACTAAAAGCATATTTTTCTACATACTCCGACGCAAAGAGCTTCCTACACAAAGAGTCACTTCCAACAGCTGCAACTTCTAATTTTTGCCTCTTTAAAACAAATGCAACTTTTAATTTTTGTCTCATTAAAACAGATGCAACTTATGGTTTCAAACCAATCCATATGCCTCGGTGGTAATCCCAGGCATTGGACCATTACAGATGCTCCAACCGTATTCTGTCCAACATTGCCTGTATTACATGTGGACATTTCTTCGGAAAAAAAGTACATCCTTCCACTCCCTCTTATCACATATGCTGATGGAATTTCAAAGATCCTTGAACCTTTAAAAGATGGGATCCTCACCCTTTTTCTCGGGTGTGTTATTCACCCTTCTTCTACGCTGTGCAATTATTTTACCTTTAGGTGCAGATTTTTTTTGTTAATAGTGTTTCTTCGCCGGCAAAACATATACAAAGGTTGGAATAAGCTTTTGTTACATTGTTCGCCATTATTAACAGATTATCTGGTATTCCAATATCACTTCATTTGGAAGAGCCACACTGCAACAACGTAATATCACCACTCCTCTGTTTATTTGCCACTTTAACATTTGAATGTTAAATTACTAAAATATTCGCTATTACACTAAACACCCTATTATTTGATAATAATAATTAAAAAAATACATTCCACCCGACCATTTCCAGTATCTATTCAATTGTTGCTTGTTCCATCAAGAGTTGTGAATGCTCGGACTCGGGCAATCATATACTGCCCAATTTCTGAAAATTACATCAGTAAATAGTCAGACCATAAAGTGAAAAAATATTACATATGCGATTTTGAAGAAAATTTTTGTGCATATACATGCATCCCCTCTTCCAAAACTGGTAGAAATCCCATAAAAAACGAGAAGATTTCACTGGAAGAGAATGGCATGAAATAGTAGATCTATCTTTTTTTTCAAAACTAAAGATTCCGATCCTGTTGGGATATATCCCTCCTACATGGAGGGATAGTCCAAATTTAATTTGGGCTAGTT
>DF361327.1:5984-19218 GCA_000787875.1 Solanum virginianum | reverse complement strand
ATAACCGAAATATTAGAATGCTTACTTTCCAAAATACAAACCGGGGTAATAGTTCAAAACGAAAGCATAGAAGTAAAACACATATACAGACATCAAAATGTTTCTTTTTAGAATACCAAATTTATACATAATGTATAGGAATAACAGCGACCTCCAAACTCGTGCCATACCACAGTATCTTACCAAAAAGTTCAATTTTTCGAAATCTCATCACGTAACACCAATATGAGATAAGTGAGCCAGGGAAGACCGCTGCGCTCATAAGTCAGAATACAAAAACTAAGTGAGCCAGGGAAGATCACTGCACTCACGTGAGCCAGGGAAGATCACTGCACTCACGTGAGCCAGGGAAAACCGCTGCACTCACAAGCCGTAATGCCATCATGGGATAAGTGAGCCAGGGAAGACCACTGCACCCACGGTGGGCCAGGGAAGACCACTGCACCCACAAGTCATAATACGTACGACAACAACAAGCCTAGGAACTGGTGAATGATATCATAATAGGAACGAGCAAAGTTGTGAGTAATCATATGCATAAAAATCATTATCATAAGTCCAAAAGTGAAGTAAAATATTCATATTTGAAATCAAAATAATATTTATTACAAATTCTTTCAAAGTTACCAAAATCATATAAAAGGGCATCGCGGGACCCATGGCAGATGGGAACCCAAACTAGCCCAACTTACGGAGAACATATTCATCCTAGGTCATACAAACTCCTACAAGGCATTTCAAAACCATTTTCAAGGCAATCTGAGTTTTTTATCAAAAGTTATAGCCATAGAACATATTTAATTATGAAAGCTTCTCATATAGACAAAATGAGATATTAAGATATAAGAAGTTTCTCTAATATGGAAAGGTCTCAGTTTCTCATAATGGACAAAAAAATATGCCTTGTAAAATGAACTGAGAGGTAATAAAGAAGACTATAATTTAGAATTTTAGAGTGAAGAGGGCAAAGCAAACACCTTTTACTTTGAAGAAACCAAACGACACAAGCCCCATGGTAAGACCGAAGCTACTGTTAGGATCAAAAGAAGGTCCAAGAACACTAAAAATATGAGGAAGAAAATACTTCATAACATGCTCAGACTTGTTAACCTTCATATCACATACACTCCTTAATAATTTTACCTCCCACACCTGTACCATGCCAATAAGAGCAGTAACATAGTAAAGATGCAACACTGATGCGAGCTGGAAGTTGGTCGCCAAACTTCATGCTTGACCGCATAGTATGCAACAAAGACTAGTGAATATGTAATTAAAGGACATGTTAATGTATGGTAGTTATCGACAACTGAGAAGTTGGACCAGTAGAAATTCACACATCCTAGTTGTCCCGGATCCAAAACAGAAATAGTTGTTGCATTTAAAATAAGAGGTGTAATAGGTTCAACATTAGGACGAATGTGGAAAACTGACTCAAAAATCTGAGTTGTCTTCCCCATGAATAAGAAAGGGGATACAGATGTTGCAAGGTGCAGTTGATGAACTTGGAGGCATTCACCAGAGGCTACAATGAATAGATTTGCACTGAAATTATAAGGAAATAGAGTGGAAGTATTTTGATCCAGGCCATGCAATACAAATGACATATAAGTATTTTTAATGATCTCCCCAAAGTCATCCATAACCAGGAAAGAATAACATCTTGTAGAGCCAAAAAGTGTGGTAAGAATACCAGAACTAGGATCAAATGCAAATTCTAATTTCAATTGACCAAGTGGAAACTGATACAAGGATATGAAAATCTAGTAGGATCAAGTTCACCTAAGTAAACGAATATACCATTACTGGAACTATAAACTGAGAGCACACAAGGGAATGCAAATGACATTGCATCAAACTTGATGAGGATATTAAAATCACACGTAACTGTCATCATTTATTTAATCATGCCATAGAAAAAATGTTGTACATACCTTACTTCCTTCGCCAAACAAATCCCAGTGTCAAGCCACTCCAACTTACTCTTTCGCATGTCCAACGTCTACAGAAATCACAATAACGCTCATAATTAGCTATAATCCTTTNTTTATAAAAATTTCGACAGCACTTCCCCTTAAAATAGACCACCCCGAGAATTAATCTCAGCTCTAATTAGTTACCATGGATGCCCTAATCACCCGTAATGTCCGCTGCATCTGCCTCACAAACTCATGAGGGTCCTCAGAAGATTTGGACCCACTAAACTCTGATGGCCCACATGCCAAAATATTACAAGCTCAGGAACTATCTCGGTAATAACCAATAATAAGCCTTCCCAAGGCCATAACTTCACTAATTTCCCTAACGAACCTCATTTTATCAAGATTACAAAAATAGGGCAGCAACTTATGTTTGCATATACATAATGTTCAAGTCCTCTCTTACCTTCCAAGAATCATATTACACCATATAAACGTCAAACGCATACTTCCAACGCAACATTCAACTACACATATGAGCTCCAATCTTGGCCAACTTTATATATATCTATAAATGATTTCCAATGCTTCTTTCACCCCACAAAGATCATTTTCAAGCTATTAAAACACCAATTCATGATTTTAAAACAACATAACACTATAATCCTACATATTCAATTTTCGACCCACAACCCCTAACTTCATAATTTACTTTAACAAGCTATACTTTCAAGGTTTTCTTTCAAATTAATGTACACCAACATACATACAAGCCTTAATTCACATAAAACAAAGCTAAAAAGCATCATACCTTTCAAACCCCTTACTAGACCCAAATCTTTATAGCCATAAAACCAAGCATTTTCTTGACCAACTAACATCTCCACGCTACTTAGGGGACCCAATATACTAGACTTGTAGTGTCAAAATAATTATAGAACCAAAAACATGAATTATTTTGGGAGAACTGTAGCAACTCGAGACTGAGAGAGAGAGAGAGTTCTTGAAGTGTATGATTTTTTTTTCTAAGTGTTGGAGTTGTGATCTTGTCTTGAAGAATTAAAAAGGATAACATATATATATTTGCTTGGTCTTGACCCCACCCCACCACACACATGGTCCAGTCAAAACATAACACAATTGGGGTGGCTTCACACAATTCCTCTTTAAGACTCCAAGTCTAAGAAGTTACACTTTGGTCCCCAAACTTTTCCTACATGACAAATTAAGGACATACGAATCTTAACCACCCAAGATTTAAAAAAAAATTCTACTTGAGTCCCCAAACTTTCCAAAAAAATGTCACTCTAGTCCTGAATTTTTCAAAAATAACACATTAGTCCCAAACATAGCAACAGTTCTATTACACCACAATACGGGTTCTAACATCCTCCCGCCCTTTAAAACATTTATCCCCGAATGTTAAACTTGTCTCAAGAATCATGCACATACCTTGGGAGAGTTTACAAACCAAAGGAGGGTACGCTTTCCCCCTCCATCTACTCTTGAACTTTCCCCTAAAAAGAAGATAGATGCGAGAATGTAAATCCAAAATCAATCAGTGCTTACATATTTGAAAGAGATCCAATAATGTACCTGCAGTGACATTTGGCAGTGCTTCTTGGTCTTATCGACTAGTCAGTGCATAGATACGATTTGAAGGACCACCAGATTATGAAATTCCACCATGGTCTCGGCCTCATCCCGCCAATGTTGGCGTACCTCGCCCTGCAGGGCGCATAGCTACAGAGGCTAAAGAGGACCCAACAACTGACCCGGTCAGCTGAGCCAACCTGTCTACTCTACTCCTAACTGGACAATCCTGGCTCTAGTGGCCCTGTTGGCCGTATTTGAAACAAGCACCCATGGCATGAAAACACTCGCCAAGGTGCCATTTCCTTCAATAAGAACATCGGGGTCTAAGCAGCCTCGTATGACTACTGGAATGCGAACCTACATCCTCCGACCTCCTACTAGTGATTGGCGGGGGTGCACTCTATACGGGCCGGGGAGAGTACCTACTCTGCTTCTGCTGGGGCGGTTCGTCCCGATAATCCCCTGCATACTCGGATGCCCTATTCCTCTTGGGTTGTCTTCGGTTATCTGCCCTATCTACCTGGCGTCCTTCGCGGCGATCTTCCATGCCCTGGGCATGGGCCTGAATACGAGTTATATCCATACCAGGCTAGGCCGCCATCACCATGCAGGTATCGATATAGTAAGAGTCCAGTCCTACTACATAGCAATATATGTGGTCGGTCATGCTAGCAACATGTGCAGGAGCATACCGAGCCAATGAATCAAATTCTAGACTGTATTCTTGAACTGACCGGCCCCGCTGTCTCAGCATCAGAAAGCTATCTTCCTTGGCGTGTCTGATCTCTGGAGGTAAAAAGTGAGCCAAAAATATTTCAGTAAATTTGCCCCAGATAGCTGGCGAGGCACCCTCACCTTTGGATAACAGCCATGACTCGTACCAATTTGCCGCTACATCAAGTAGCCGGTAGGATGCTAACTCTACAGATTCTACCATGGATGCCCTAATCACCCGTAATGTCCGCTGCATCTGCCTCACAAACTCATGAGGGTCCTCAGAAGATTTGGACCCACTAAACTCTGATGGCCCACATGCCAAAATATTACAAGCTCAGGAACTATCTCGGTAGTCTGCCTGACTACTACCTACCTCCTGCCTGTGGACCTGACGTGCCACAAGCTGAGTCAATAACTACACTGCCTCCCGCAGCTCCCCGATCTCTATACCTGATTGAGGGGCTGGAGGTTCTGGCACTCGAACCTCTGGAACTGGCGGAGTAGCTGAACTCGCTGTCGGGGGTATGATGCCCAGACTATACTGCGCACAAGCCATGGTAGCTCCCCGACCCCTAATGGGTCTCACCGATCAAAGCAGGCCTACCCCTCCGAGTGGCTGATGCCTTTCTCGGAGGCATATCTGAAACCAAAATAATCTTTTTATGATTAATTGGTCCAACAACACTTTCACGCTACTTAGGGACCTCAAAACAGAGGGTTTGCATCAACAAACAATTTTTGAAAAGAGTAGAAATGAATTTCAATTTGTTGCTCCTTAGGCCGAGAGCACTCTCTTGGTGTTCTTCAACTTGCTTCTTTTTCTCTAAATTTTCTAAGTGTAGAAATGATAAGAAGGCCTCCTGTTTATAGATGTGGTGCATCATATATATATACAAGTCTTGGCCAAGTGTACATGGCCTACACCACACTTGGTCCAATTAAAATCTAACACAATTTATGTGAGCACCACCTAATTACTTCATGAACTTCAACTGGACATGGTCTGTGGACACTCCGAGGACTAACCGCTTTGATACCACTTCTGTCACGACCCAACCCCGTGGGCCATGACTAGTGCCTGAATTGGGCACCTCGACACAAATACAAAGCCAGACACAAGTACAAATCTTATTTTACAGAAATTTTGGCAGAGTTTCCTTTGTATTATTGACTATCCAAACCCTACATACAGAAGAATCCCATCATACAACAAACATATATACATATGTGCGGGCTGACAAGGTCACCGCTGTGGTTAAACCGCCTAACAAAACATAGCATACATAAATAGTCATACAAACTACCTCAACCCATAAACACAGGCATCCATAGACCTCTACACAAACAGACTAAATCACAGGATGGGACAGGGCCCCGTCATACCCTCAAATATACACAAATACAAACTAGAGAAATAAGTGGATATACCCAATGTTGTCTTCAAAGCAAAAGGAGCACTTCAAATGGTAGTTGGGGATCCTAAGTTAGTTGCTCGCTACTCTGTACGTTGGTACCTGTGGGTATGAAACACAGCCCGGAAGCAAAGGGGGTCAGTACGAAATACGTACCGAATATGTAAAGAAAAAAGTACATAATGTAATCAGGGTAGTGACTGAGATAGAATCATAGCAATTTCAAACATAACCGAAATATTAGAATGCTTACTTTCCAAAATACAAATCGGGGTAATAGTTCAAAACGGAAGCATGAAAGTCAAACACATATACATATATCAAAATATTTCTTTTTAGAATACCAAATTTATGCATAACATACAGGAATGACGACGACCTCCAAACTTGTGCCATACCACAGTATCTTACCAAAAAGTTCAATTCTTTGAAATCTCATCACGTAACACCAACATGAGATAAGTGAGCCAGGAAAGACCGCTGTGCTCACAAGTTAGAATAAAGAAATGGCATAATGCGGATGAGTGAGCCAGGGAAGACCACTGCACTTACGTGAGTCAAGGAAGACCACTACACCCATGGTGGGCCAAGGAAGACCACTACACCCACGGTGGGCCAGGGAAGACCACTGCACTCACAAGTCATAATACGTACAAAAATAACCAGCCCAGGAATTGGTGAACGACATCATAATAGGCATGAGCAGAGTTATGAGTAATCATAAGCATAAAAATCATTATCATAAGTCCAAAAGTGAAGTAAAATATTCATATTTGAAATCAAAATAATATTTATTACAAATTCATTCAAAGTTACCAAAATCACATAAAAGGGCGTCGCGGGACCCATGGCTAGTGGGAACCTGAACTAGCCTAACTTACGGAGAACATATTCATCCTAGGTCATGCAAACTCCTACGAGGCATTTCAAAACCATTTCCAAGGCAATCCGAGCTTTTTATCAAAAGTTATAGCCGTTTCTATTTTAGGAACAATTAGAACCTATAATTTTCCAAACTAATTAACTTCTTTTCAAACTCGTGCCATTCATGAATTTTAAAGAGACAAAAGCTAAGGATGTAGCTAATTATGCATATGAGTGGTAAAGAATGAACATAGAACATATTGAATTATGAAAGCTTCTCATATAGACAAAATGAGATATTAAAATATAAGAAGTTTCTCTAATATGGAAAGGTCTCAGTTTATCATAATGGACAAAAAAAATATGCCTTGTAAAATGAACTGAGAGGTAATAAAGAAGACTGTAATTTAGAATTTTTTAGTGAAGAGGTCAAAGCAAACACCTTTCACTTTGAAGAAACCAAAAGACACAAGCCCCATAGTAAGACCGAGGCTACTGTTAGGATCAAAAGAAGGTCCAAGAACACTAAAAATATGAGGACGAAAATACTTCGTTACATGCTCAGACTTGTTAACCTTAAGAAATAGAAATAGTTGGTGCATTTAAAATAAGAGGTGTAATAGGTTCAAAATTAGGATGAATGTGGAAAACTGACTCAAAAAGCTTAGTTGCCTTCCCCATGAATAAGAAAGGGAATATAGATGTTGCAAGGTGCAGTTGATGAACTTGGAGGCATTAACCAGAGGCTACAATGAATAGATTTGCACCGGAATCATAAGGAAATAGAGTGGAAGTGTCTTGATCACTGGCCATGCAATATAAATGACAGATAAGTATTTTTAATGATCTCACTGAAGTCATCCATAACCAGGAAAGAATAACATCTTGTAGAGCCAAAAAGTGTGGTAAGAATACCAGAACTAGGATCAAATGCAAATTCTAGTTTCAATTGACCATGTGGAAACTGATACAAGGATATGGAAATCTAGTAGGATCAAGTGCACCTAAGTAAACTAATATACCATTACTGGAACTACAAGCTGAGAGCACACAAGGGAATGAAAATGACATTTCATCAAATTTGATGAGAGTATTGGAATCACACGTAACAGTCACCATTTATTTAATCATGCCATAGACAAAATATTGTACATACCTCACTTCCTTCGCCAAACTAATCCCAGCATCAAGATTTATTTAATCATGCCATAGAAAAAATGTTGTACATACCTTACTTCCTTCGCCAAACAAATCCCAGTGTCAAGCCACTCCAACTTACTCTTTCGCATGTCCAACGTCTACAAAAATCACAATAACGCTCATAATTAGCTATAATCCTTTTTTTTGAACTTTAAATCCCAAATTTACCCCAAATTTTACAAAAATTTTGATAGCACTTCCCCTTAAAATAGACCACCTCGAGAATCCATCTCAGCTCTAATTAGTCAACAAAAACAATCACAATGATACTCCTTTTCGGATCTAATTAGTCAATAACAACAACAACAACAACAACCCAATAACCAATAATAAGCCTTCCCAAGGCCATAACTTCACTAATTTTCCTAACGAACCTCATTTTATCAAGATTACAAAAATAGGGCAGCAGCTTATGTTTGCATATACATAATGTTCAAGTCCTCTCTTACCTTCCAAGAATCATATTACATCATATAAACATCAAACGCATACTTCCAACGCAACAACATAACATTCAATCACACATATGAGCTCCAATCTCGGCCAACTTTACATATATCTATAAATAATTTCCAATACTTCTTTCACCCCAAAAGGATCATTTTCATGCTACTAAAACACAAATTCATGATTTTAAAACAACATAACACTATAATCCTACATATTCAATTTTTGACCCACGACCCCCAACTTCATAATTTACTTTAACAAGCTATACTTTCAAGATTTTCTTTTAATTTAATATATACCAACATACATACAAGCCTTAATTCACATAAAACAAAGCTAAAAAGCATCATACCTTTCAAACCCCTTACTAGACCCAAATCTTTATAGCCGTAAAACCAAGCATTCTCTTGACCAACTAACGCCTCCACGCTACTTAGGGGACCTAATATACTAGGCTTGTAGCGTCAAAATAATTGTAGAACCAAAAAATGCAAATTATTTTGGGAGCACTGTAGCAACCCGAGACTGAGAGAGAAAGAGTTCTTGAAGTGTATGATTTTTTTCTAAGTGTTTGAGTTATGATCTTGTCTTGAAGAATTAAAGAGGATAACATTTATATATTTGCTTGGTCTTGACCCCACCCCACCACACACATGGTCCAATCAAAACATAACACAATTGGGGTGCCTTCACACAATCCCTCTTTAAGACTCCAAGTCTAGGAAGTTACACATTTGTCCCCAAACTTTTCCTACGTGAATCAATTAAGGACATACAAATCTTAACCACCCAAGCTTTAAAAAAATTCTACTTGAGTCCCCAAACTTTCCAAAAAAATGTCACTGTAGTCCCAAATTTTCCAAAAATAACACATTAGTCCCAAACATCACAACAGTTCTATTACACCACAATATAGGTTCTAACATTTTGAGGAGTGAGAGGTTGTTTTCTAAATGTGGTAAATGAAAATTTTGGTTGAATGAGGTTGCATTCCTAGGGCATGTGGTATCGGGTGATGGAATTAAAATGGACCCTAAGATGACAGAAGTGATAAGAAATTGGCCTAGGCCATTGACTCCAACAGATATTAGGAGTTTCTTTGGTTTGGCGGGGTACTACCCGAGGTTTGTGAATGATTTATCTTCAATTGCTTCCCTTTGACAAAATTGATACAAAAGAAGGCAAAATTTGTTTGGACTGATGAATTTGAAAGAAGTTTTCAAACTTTGAAAGACAAGTTTATGTTTGCTCCTATTTTAGCTTTGTCGAAAGGGCTAGAAGGGTTTGTGGTTATTGTGATGCCTCAAGGATTGGCATGGGGTGTGTATTGATGCAAATTGGCAAGGTTACAGCATATGCTTCTCGATAACTAAAGGCGCTTAAGCATAATTATCCCACCCATAATCTTAAATTAGCGGCCGTGGTATTTTCTTTGAAGATACAATATCATTATTTGTATGGGGTTCATGTAGATGTATTTATCGATCACAAGAATCTCCAATATGTGTTCACACAAAGAGATCTTAATTTGAGACAAATAAGGTAGTTAGAACTCCTTAAGGATTATGACATGAGTGTGCACTAACATCCCGACAAAGCTAATGTTGTAGTCGATTATCTAAGTAGAGTGTCCGTGGGAAGTCTAGCTCATATTGATGATGGAAATAAGGAGGTGGCTAAAGAAGTCCATTTGTTGGATAGGTTAGGTGTAAGGTTGAATGAAGTAGAGAATGGGGGTGTGGCGGTATTTGATGGCTCCAAATCTTCTTTGATTGAAGATGTCAAGTCCAAATAAGACCTTGACCCTACCTTGCTAGAATAGAAAGCTTTGGTGAAGGATGAAGTTTTCTCCCAAGGGAGATATGGTGTCCTTAGGTACCAAAGTTGGTTATGTGTGCCCAATTTTGATAGCTTGAGGGAGTTGATTTTGAAAGAGGCACATAATGCATCTGACTCTATTCACCCCAATTGCACAAAAATATATATAGATTTGAAGGAGGTATATTGGTGGGGTGGTATGAAAAGAGATATTTCTAAGTTTGTAGCTGGTTCCACAATTGCCAACAAGTCAAAGCTAAACATCAAAGGCCAGGTGGCCAAGACCAAGACATAGATACTCCTACTTGGAAGTAGGAAGAGATCAACATAGATTTTGTGATTGATTTGCCAAAGACTAGAAAGCACTTTGATTATATTTGGGTCATCGTTGATAGGATAACAAAGTCGACTCACTTTATATTGGTTAAAACAACTTGTGGAGTCGAGGATTATGCCAAGTTATATATTCATGAGTTGGTTAAGCTACATGGAGTACCATTGTCTATTATTTTAAATTATGGTGCTCAATTCACTTCTCATTTTTGGAGATCCTTCCAAAAGGGTCTTGGTACCATAGTCAAGCTTAGCACGACTTTTCATCCTCAAAAAGATAGTCAAGCCGAAAGGACAATTCAAAGCCTTGTGAATATGCTTAGGGCTTGTGTTTTGGAGTTCAAGGGTAGTTGGGTTGAACATCTTCCACTCATTTAGTTTGCTTACAAAAATAGCTACCTCTCTAGCATTGGCATGACTCCCTTTGAAGCCTTATATGGTAGGCATTTTAGATCCCCAGTTGGGTGGTATGATGTAAGGGATATGGCCTTGTTGGGCCTAAATTTGGTTATAGAAACTTTGGAGAAGGTGAGATTGATAAGGGAGAGATTGAAGACTGCTCAAAGTAGGCAAAAGTCCTACTCCAATGTGAGAAGGAGAGACCTTAAGTTTAATGTTGGTGATTGGATTTATTTGAAGGTCTCAACCATGAAGGGTGTGGTCCGGTTTGGCAAGAAGAAAAAGTTAAGCTCAAGGATTGTGGGACCCTATATAATTTTTAGAGGAATCATCAAGTTGAAAGTGTCACTTGGGAAGGCGAAGTGGACATGAACAAGTGATATCCATACCTCTTCCCTTCTACTCAAGCTGAAGGTAACAAATTAAGTCCTATATATGATTTCAAGTCTTAAATATCAGCCCTTATGTCATTTTTGCATACATACATGTTCATGATAAAAAGTTTTGGTGATTTTTTATGTATATTTTAAAACTTTTTGAAAACGATGTTTAAGTGCATTTATCGCATTCATGTCAGGCTGAAAGTCTCCTAATCATTCCTCTTTCACATGTTTTCTTTATATTCAGGAATGATTGATCCCAAGAGGGAGATATTGTAACACCTCTCATGTGCTTCGGAAGTGCCTTATAGTGTATTTCTTGAATATCTCAAAATTCATGCATGATTTCAAAAATCAGACTTCATATTCTTTTTCAAGGGAAATAGTTTTGTAGGAAATATGTAGCCCTCAATTTTTAGATGACTGGTAGCGACGAGGACAAGAAACACTAAGGGTCCGCGACCAAATTGGGCATGGATTAGTGTAACGTGTTACTCCGCTTTAGGTCTGTGTTGCGCTTAGTGTATAGACTAGTTCATTAGTTTCCTATTTTTTCCAATTTCATTAAAGGGTATTTAGGTAATAACCTAATGCCTATTTAAATGGGAGAACCTCATTCCTTAGCCAATTTTAACTCTAAAACTCTCAAAACCCTCTCAAATTCTCTCCAAAACATCATCAAATATTCCATTTAAGTTCAAGAATCTCAAGAGCATACTTTGGAATTGTAAGGACTCAATTGAACCTTCAAGTCTTCCTCATATCCTCCTTCAAGAATTCCAAGGTTTAGGTATGTGGGTCTTCATCCATGGTTCCTTTCACTTATGGAGCCTAACTGTCTCTTTTCATGAAATTTCATGGTCTAAGAATGGATTTCTTATGGGTATTTTCTATTATTATTCCTATACATGAAATATGTTGGTAATTTGGTGAACAATGTACTATTGATGCATGAGCTTCTATCAAGAAATAAGGTTATATTATGTTTATGATGCTAAAGCTTTGTATACTATGCTATCTTGAAAAACTATGAAAAATTGTGAACTTTTAAGATGGATTTCATGATGCCCAAATAAAGGGTTTTACTATAATGTTGGTGGGTTGCTTTGCATGACTTTAAGATGATTTGATTGTGTTCTTTCTTGTCTTATACTCTTAAATTGCATGATTTTGAGCATATGTTCTTATACCCACCATGTTTGACAAGATTTACATGAGAAGGATTCTTATGTTGATGAAAGATTATTGCATGATTTACAAGACAAGCATGATATGATAAGTTATGAGCTCTCAAGCATGTATTAAACTCATGAAAGGTTTCTATGATTTGCAAGTGATATGTTGAGCCCTTATTCTATATTTCTATCCTCTTGTGAGTAAGTAATGTCTATATGAGAGGGCAAGCATGATATTTATTTATCCTTATATACAAATTAAAGCTCACTGGTAGGGACAAGCATGTTAAATGTGAAATGCAATGCCCAGCTACTAGAAGGGGTCAAGTCTATGCATCGTGTTTACCCTCTAGTATAAGGTAGATGCCCATGTAGGGGTCAAATATATGAATGATCTACTTATGTCGAGTTATCATATCTTTACAAGTTATCCATATTATGATTAAATTTATGATTATTTAAGTATTCCATGGGATTAGACTTAGCACCGAATGAGGCTTAAGGTGGGGGCTCGACTCAAGGGGTCCTTATAAATTTTTTTTGTCTTTTAACTATTTACTACCATAGGTTTATATTATTTCCCTAAATAGGCTTTACTAGTGGATCTATCTAGGACAAGTTACCCACAATGTGGGGTCAAGTATGGTTTACCTTGGTAAGTAGATCACACATTCTCCGGTGGGAAGTCATGCATCGGGATTCCAAGTAGTAGCTTGTTTGGTATTATATATCGGTTAAGGCCTCCTGTTACACATGTATTTTATGTTATGCAAGTTGATTATCTACATGTATGTTTTAACTCAAGCATTGATTATACATGTCATATTGAGCTTATATCTGTTGATTATGATTGTGCATCTTGAATATTATGGCTTATGTCATTGTTGCATTGCACCTCACATACGTAGTACATTTTAAGTACTAACGTATACTTTTTGCCTATATGATCTCACCATATAGGGACCAAAGCT
>DF361328.1:77398-87487 GCA_000787875.1 Solanum virginianum | reverse complement strand
TGCGATCGATATTGTTTATCATTTATGTTGGCACTAAGAATGTCTCCTTACTATGATCAGGAAAAAAAAACTTCATTTTGTTCTTAATAAATATCTAAGAATTCTTTCCATTTTAGACATTTATCTTTCATATCTAGTATCTTCTGCTTTTGGAGCCTGATATTTTGAGCTGAGGGTCTTCCGAAAACAGTCTCTCTATCTCTATGAGGTAGTGGTAAAGTATGCGTATATTTTACCCTTCTCAGACCCCACTTGTGGGATTTCACTGGTTATGTTATTGTTGTTATTGTAAATATCTAAGAATTATTTTAGATTACAAGTCATAAAATGAGAGGGGTGGAATAATAAGTAAGTTTTGACTGGTAATAAATCTTATTTCTTCATGTGATTAATTAATCACACTTGTAATAAATATTTACATATGAGATAATTGTCGCAACTTGATAGTATAAAAATACATTTACGCTATCAAGGCGCAAAAGATTATAAACTCTTTTTTTTCTTTTTTTATTTAATATTTCACTTTCGTTTATCATGTTTTCATGTATAAACATACATACGTAATTTATCTTGTGTTTGCTATTAGAATATTTTAACATGTTATAGCAGATAAATCATTTACGAAGTCAAAGATATAAAAGTTGATCAGTTCCAATATTTATCATATGAGTTTTTAAAAATATTTACGACTAAACTTCAATTTCTTGTTATTAGTTGGCAGTCTTGAAATGTTTGGCCAATTTGATCAAATCGTGCTTACTTTTAGTTGATCGTTTTCCTTTCTTTGACTTAATCTTGGTCATTTTATTTTTAGGTGTCGTAAGACTTCTTTAGTCCTCTAAGTTGATCTTTTTCACATTGCAAACATAGCTTTTATATATATACTGACGATGTAAAAAGTTTCAGGAGCTTCCGGAAGAACAGAGAGCTGATGCGGTGAATAGTATGGTGTATGAGGCAAATGCAAGAATAAGAGATCCAGTTTATGGTTGTGCTGGTGCAATTTGTCAGTTACAAAAGCAAATAAGTGAACTTCAAGCAGAATTTGCAAAAGCACAAGCAGAAATCTTGAATTTAAAGTGCCAAAATTCTAATTTATTGGCCTTAGTTTGCATGGAAGTGTCACAAAACAGCACCACCAATATTAATGATTATGAAAATAATGATATTAGCATGCTTTTGGAAGACAACAATGTATATGCAGCTTGGGAACCACTTTGGACATGATTAAAATAATGTCATGGTCAAAATTTGTTTAGATATTTACAATTGTCCCCAAGAAAAAAGGGGCCGTAGAAAAAGTTTAATGACATAGTTTTAAAAAATTAAATAAAATATGTAATATCAAGGAATTGGACTTTGAAGAAATCAAATGTAACTCATGAGAGACCTTATTTTAGTTTTTAATTGAAGAAGAAATATTATAGAAGGATGTTTTAATACTTTAATTTCTTGATGAATATATTTCCTTACTTAAATTTTAAAATAATTTTGCTATTTTTATGGATGACTATACATAATTATCTTTTTTGGCTGCCCAATGTACACTTTATGTTATATTATTTTATTAATGAATGGAAGTTAAATTCATTATGCTTCAAGCTAAGGATGGACCTACTCATTATGCAATTTATTTTATATTAAGTATCTTTTTTGTAGTTCAAATTCTCATGCCCCTAAAATAACTTGTAAATTTATTTTTTTTGTATTACCTTAATGAAAAATTTAACTCCGTCATTAGCTTCAATAGTTATTTTCATATATATATTTTTTAAAAGATGTTGCCTTTGACTGGTTTAGGTAGGTTAACTATATAGACTTTTATTGATGGCTATGCTCTAAAGTTTTCCAAAAAGAAAAAAAAAATCATTGATTTTCTTGTTGAGATATGTTGGACAAAAAAAAAATAAGTGGGTGTGCCTATTTATTTTTTCTTTCCTAAAATAAGTAATTATCTTCTTATATATATAAAAAATGAGGATATCTCCTTTAATGTGAAAAGCAATTAGAAGTATAAGGCATATCAACCACATGATATAGATGGACAACTTTTAACCCAAAAAAGAAAATGGACGACTTTTTTGACGAAAAAGATTATTATTAACATTATAATTGTATTATTTCCAATTCAGACCGAGCCTAGAAACATTTTAAGCATTTTTTTTCACAAAGATTTATACATGTTTAACTCTTTTTCTTCTTTTAAAAAAATTAAATAAAATAAATTGGGATAGTGAAAGGAAAATCAGGAACAATATTATAAAATGGAAAATCGAACCATCACAAATAAAATGAAACTTTAAATATCAACTAACTAAGCTACTAAATTGTTACCCTACATGCATCTCTCTGGCTCTAAATTTTAAACACTAAACATTCGTTATATAAATATATATATTAAGGTGGAGGAGTTCTATACATCGTTTATTTTTAAGATTATAAATTTTACATTTTAGTATCTTTTAAAAAAATATATAAAAGTATAAAAAAATATTTTAGTTACAATATGTAAACACACACGTACTACAATGAACATATGAATCAAATAATTCTTATAAGTTCTAATATTCAATGTCGATATGTCACAATTCAAATAGCAGAGTTATTAGCTTATCATTAGGTTAAAAGAATATCTTATAAAAGATACTAATTTAGTATCAAATATTTAAGAGAGCCCCAAACAAGATTTTAGTGACCAAAAATGTCTTAATTTAATTTAAATGCTAATAACAACAAACACAAGGTACCAATAAAGGTAACATTCTTAGCTAAAGATCATGAGCTCCAATCATGACAATGAATCATTTTTAATAGAAAATATTTTGCTCTCAAAGTAAAATTTTGTCAACGTAAACTTTAGTTAATCAAATTTTAAAATAAATAGCAGACATAAGATTAAAAAAAAATTAATTGGGCATGTCGTTTTCGTGGAAGATGTTTCTTGTTGAAATGGAATAATCAAAACCTTTTAGAACTTTATTGAGACTTGAACCTTTTCACTTCTTATACGTACTTTATTGTGCCCCTATTTCACTTCCACTGCACCGGGAAATGTTCAATAATTAATAATGGAAAGTCCCAAGTGTAGACTAAGTAAATTCTAAATTTGAATGTTGGTTGCTAATTTTGACATTCGTCGCTTTATGTCACATGGAACGAGTGTATTTTGTTTGATTTTATATACTTCTTCCGTTTATTTTTATTTGATCACTATATTATTTTGAGATGTTTAACAATATTTATTCACTTTATGAAATTAAGAGATAGTTTTACAGTTACTTTCTAATTTATTTTTATCATTAATTATAGTCATTTCTCCCATTATATTTTTCAAGATTAGTATTTATTATATTCAAAGGGTACTTTGGTAAAATTATCCCATTATTTACGACTTCTTAATCCATGTACCAAGTCAACAGAGGCCAACTAAAGTTGGACGGAGAAAGTAAATTTAAATAAGTATTTAAATATATGATTTCATCTCATATTTGAAATTATCAAATGAAATTATTGTATTTGAACATGTGATTTCATTCCCCAAAGAAAAAAAACTTAATTTAAAATTTTTATATTATGATTTCACATATTCCAAATATGACTACTGACCCACAAGTTTATATTTTATATATAAAAAAAAAAGAAACATCATTTTACATCTACATAGTTTTTTTTTTTTTTGCGAGAATACTAATGGAGTGATTAAATATATTCAGCGCATATAAAGATGATGATATGGTTACTAATGATATTGACCAACAAATAGTGGTATAAATATAGTGCACTACGTGTCATGTTCAATTTTATTTTTATTTATTGAACTAAAGTTCAATCAATAAATATTCTATTTTTTAAGAATAACTTTGTTATATTGTATTAACTTTTATTATGATTTTTTTTATTTCGTAAGATTGTATAAAGAACTGGAAAGTTTTTGATAAGTTTGCAGAATTTATGAGATTTTATGTCTTTGAACAAAAAATACAACATAAAAATCCAAATTGTATGTCCACGCAAAACTTCAACTTCATCTCATATGATCTCATATGATGATAACAAATCGCGATTTCATCATACATGGTAGAACCCAACCTCTTTGTACACGTCCAAAGTTAGAGTGCATAAATATCAGCTCATGTCAAATAAAAAAATATATTTATATATTATGTCGATTTTATTCAACTTCGAGAATACCCTTATATATTCATATATATGTATACACCTCCCACGTGGAGATAATAATAATAATCGCAATTCAATGCCAATTTGGTGGGAGAAAATTCATCATCCCTAAAGTGACTTCCACGTGAAAATATTCAATGTTTCAAATCCAAGCTAATTGATAGAAGAATATTATGTCAATACATACTTGTAACTTCATGTGTAATTTTCCAATATACAAAATTTAGGAAGACTAATATTTTTATATAGAAGTCTTCATTGGTCATATATTATGTATAGCAAAAGACTTGATAAATTCACTAATTTTCCAAAAGTTGGAATCATTCCAACAATTTCATTAAAACAGACTCGATCGAGACATATGTGAAAAAAATGTAATTAATGGTAGACGTTATAATTAAAGTCTTGCACTATTGAAGTTGTTTTAGAAGAATTCTTTGATAATGAAGTGTGAATTTGTTTAAATCCAAAAATAAAATTTTACTTAATTAAGTTTGCAACAAATTTTAATATGAAAGAAAATAAATTACATTTACAAATTGAATACAAAAAACATAATTTTATTCATAAACGAAATAGGTACAAATCTGTTCTTTCTTTGCTTCTTAATTCTCTCATAAGATCTCATAAGATTTCTCCATGATCGTAGTAGCGTATTTCTCGAACGTAGGATGATTTTTAGTTCAATTCCTTGAGCAGAATTTTTTTTTACCGTATATATTATTGTGATATTTACATCTATTTCAAGTAGTACTTAGTTTTATTGTTGAACCTAATCCAGTAAACTCGTAATCATTACGTAGCAATTTAGTTGGTTGCAAAGTGCTAAAGTAGTTCAAAAAGTTAACTTCATAGGACTCATTTGGTTGGGGAACAAGTTATTTTCGAATTAGTTATTTCAGAATTGTTATTTCATCTCGAATTTTAATATAACATTATAATTTCATGATAAATTATTTTGTGATTTCATCTCAACCAAACACGAATTAACTCATCTTAAAATTAATCTGAGAATTAATTATCCCTTATCTTTCATACCAAACGAGCCGTTGCATTTGTGTAATTAAGTTGTATATATTTTACATCATGCTTGTTAAACTTGAATTGACTAGACTAAAGAGTTGGGGCATGACGAGGACTTAATTCAAAGAATCAACAAATCAACGGTTGATGATAAAATCTTGAGAATTATACATACTAATATTCCAATTTTAAAAAGTTATTTTATTTTAAAACATTATATTAAACCATTTTTTCCAGACCTTCCCACACGTTTAAATTTTTTGTTTACTAATTCAAATAAGAATTCTGCAAACCTTAATATTGTATTATATTGTGTACTAAACGTCAAGTGAAATAAAAGAAATAGAACTCATGAATAAATGATACTCCCTTCGTCTAATATTATTGGGCATGGTTCGCTTCTCGATGGCTAAATATCGTCTCAAATTTTCTATTAGTGCGCTCCGTAAGAAAGAGCAAAAATGAAAATAAGCATATCTACGATAATCAACTATGTTGCTCAGATTTTTTGAAAATATCAATAGGTGCATGTTGGATTCTTCAAAATTAATTTATCTTTAGAGAACCTGATACGGGTGCAACATTGAAAATAAAAAGTTTGCCCAATTTAGTTACCCAGAGATAGTTCACAAGCCGATGGACACGATCCCAACTTCTTTGTACGGGTGCAACATTGAAAATAAAAAGTTTGCCCAATTTAGTTACCCAGAGATAGTTCAAAAGCCGATGGACACGATCCCAACTTCTTTGAGTTCGAAAATTATGTTGGATCAATGTTATGAGCTTTTGAAATTTAATGAGATCTTACTCAAACTATATAAATTTTGATAAATATTTTTAATATGTAAACTTTTATTAAATTAACATGAGAAAAATTGCAACTTATAGTAATTTTTTTTTATAACTTTTTAGTATCTAATTTCAATTGTAAAATATAGAGCTGGTCTAATCTAATTTAATTTTTTTTTAAAATAAGTCAAATCTAACTTTTGAGAATATAAAACATTCTGCAACAACTAGAACAGTGTGAGTTGTTAAACTTTAGGGGGCAGAGCAGTTGAGAGACCATGATAATTTATTGAATTCAGTAATATTTATTACAGTTACAAATACCAGAAAAGGAATTGTTATTAATTATTATTTCCTTTATTTATTTTTATTTATTGAGTATTTTAAAAATAATCTTTTTATTATCACTTTTAATATATCAACAAAAAACTTATTTTTAATAATTATTTAATCATTAAATCATTTTTCAAAATTTAAGGGTGTATATCAATTAATACGAATACTGTGAAAAATATTTGTATTAATTATTATTTCTAAAGAATGTATAAAATTTAAAATGAATAATAAAATATAAAGTGGACAAATAAATATAAACGAAAGCAACTACTAAAATTTGGTGACATGCTAAATGCTAATTAAACATGTAGTCCACTAAATCTTCAGGAATAAATATAATGTTGTTTTAACTTATTGTGGTAAAAGAAAGATACAATAACAACAACTGGGAACCCTCATCTCAAAATCCATAAGCAGAAAGGAGTAGATATGACAAAAAGGAAAAGGAAGGGAACAGAAGGAGCGACTAATAATGAATAGCACATGACAGTATGTAAATATGAAAAAAACTAGCATACATACTACAGATAGTGAAAACACATGATATAAAAAAACACGTCCTCCATCGAACCCTACTGTACCTTAAAAAAAGGTACAATAAGATTCATAAAATTTAGTTTAGACAGATATAGCAGCAGAATGTCAACCATAGTACATGTTATAGGACAAAATTTATTTCTGTTAGCATTAATAGATTTACAAGTAGAATTAAATATGATAACTTCTAGAAATTCTATTTCCACTAAGTTTTCTTCCTGTTCATATTTCATAGTCACTATATTAATGCATATTTATTTCATTTGAATAAATATATAATATAATTAAATTGCAAATAGCCATATGCCATTAATTTACAACTAGAAAAAGGTTTAATGGGAACAAGAAGACTTATATCTTGTTAAAAGAGTCTGCATATCTAAAAAAAATTATTGTTTTTGGAAGTAAACACACAAATGACTTATATCATGTTGTAGAATTAAGTATTCGAAGGGTGTAATCGAGTGATTAAATATAAAATTTATGATAAATATTTAAATTTTAATTTGAATAAATAATTTAGGTGATTTATTTTAAGTAATTTAAATTTTTATACACGCTTTATGATATTTATATTAATAGCAAATTATACGTATTAATAATGTGTAAAGTAAGTCAAATAGCTGCAGAAGTCTTTCATATGTTGACTTGTAAATTATTTTTGAAACTTAATTATTATGTATATGAGAAAAGTCTTTTATTCTGTTGATGTCTTTTGTTTTATTTGCTTAGTTCCACCTTGCTGACCAAAGCATTACCACCTGCCTCACCTAGATGATTAAATTAAATAATGTATCACATAATTTTTTTCTAAAAGAATATTTTTTTAATGACATTCAGAATTCATTGATTCAATTATTTTATAGATGTCAACGATATACAATAACTCTCCCCCTAATACAACTTATAATTTTTATCGTACTGTGCCTTCCAAAGAGTAACTCTTCTCAGAATTTCACTTAAAAGGTGTTGAGTTGGAATTCCATTCTAATTAAGAATTCTTGTGATTTCGGAGGATCTAACTACAGCAGAACAAGGAACGGAGGACTTTTTCGTAGGATTCCATAAAATAGAAAGCACTCCGTGTCAGGAATTTTGAGACGAGGGTTTCCACGAAACAACCTCTCTACCTTTGTAAGGTAGTGGTAAGGTCCGCGTACATTTCATCCTCCTCAAACTCCACTTGTGAGATTTGACTGAATATGTTATTGTTGTTGTTTGTCTGTGTCAAGAATTTCTTTATTTAGATGGAATAGATCTCATTAACTCTGTAAGACTTTTATTATATATTTTGATTTTCTTCGTTTGGAGACAAAGTCCAATACATAATAATGAAATTTGTCATGCGTGATCTAAAAATTTAGTATTTCAAATGATATAATGCATAAATAGAGACATAAATATAATTTTAATTGGCAAGTACTTAATTCAATTTTGAGTATGTACATTTAGATACATAAGCTCACCTTCACTAACTTACAAAATAATTATCTAGACACCTTTAATATTTATACATCACATCAGTGTTAGGTGTCCACATTATGCAATGAAAATAAATTAGAGCGATTACCAATTATCTTCTTTTTCCTTTCCCTCTTTCATATTTACAAATTCAACCCCGTCTCATAAAATTTTTTCTCTTTTTGAATTTTAATGTACCTTTTAATTAATAACGTCAAAAATTTTCTATTTCTTTCACACAAGTGTTTAAAAAAAGGACTACTCTTAACTTCTTTATTAACTAGTGAACTTTAAATAAAATAAAACTATTCTCAATTATCATATTCTTAATGTTAATGGTTTTCTAACTAGGTCATAAAACAACCCCCATTAAAATCTCTAATAGTGTCAACTAACAATATTACGTCAAAGTCAAACTATCTTCTAATTTCTAAACTTCAAAATTTATTTAATATTTTAAGAAATTATATTCTTTTTTTTATTTTTTTATATTACTAACACTTGTCCTTTTTCCACTTTGTATCATGCTTAAGATACTTAAGCTCACAAATATATTAGCCAGATGAAATCATTGGGGAATTATTGTTTTCAAGCATGTTTAATTCTTAATTAATCACATTATCTAGAAGATGAATCGTTCAACTCCCATTGTTTTTTTTTCAAACTTCTTAAACATTTTTATTAGAATTCTCTTTCCTAATAGGACACATGGCATGAGAATTGTTAAAAGATATACTCTCCTGGTTCATAATATGATACATTTTTTAATGGGCGGCCGAGAGTGTTATGTAAAAAAAGACCAAGGAGAATCCTATCCGTCAGGAGAAGAAAGAGGAGTAGGAGCTAACTTTAAGGGCGGAATCGAATGATTACGAGAGATCCTAGAAAGGATCACTTTACTCAATTGGGTAAAACAGTGGCTTCGATGGGTTTCTTGGTACCGAAAGAAAAAAGAAGCTAAGCAAGGGCGGTTATGCTTCAAATCTGCATTGAGCATGTCCTCTTCTGAAGAAAAAATATCCCCTCCCTTTTACTAAACCATCGGGAGCCCCAACTAGCTTACCAGACAAATTGAGTTGTCATGATGATATCTTTCAACATCGAAAATTCTCTTCATCACGAGAAAGTATGTGAGATGATCGACGTTGAGCAGAAAACAAATAAAATATATGAAATTTCCTTTGAACTTTGCAGCAAAAATTTATTTAGCAATGCAACTTTGTGGATCTTTTTTTACCCTCTATTCAAATTTGAGTTCGATTTAATTATTCCCTTAAAGGGTAACGTGGCAAATAAATTATCATCAACTTTCTCTAAGTGCGTGAATAGAAAAAGAAAACCCAAAACAACTAGAGGCAGATATTCGAGAACAAGCTATTTACGTAAAGCAAAGGGAAATTTATAGATATATTAGATTAAGAAAATATTTATTATTTATAGTAATAAAAAATTATTTTTACTAAATAGTTATAATATATTTATATTAAATGCATGATGCATTTTTAATATAAATACAAATTTATCATAATATTGTTATATATTACTATAAATGATAATAAATAAAAAAATTTTTAAAATTAATAATTATTTATTAAAACAGATCTATTTAAGTAATTTATTCTAAAACAAACTCAAATGTTTTGATTTCCTTGGGCCGGGTGTGGCCCATTTAAACACTAACATGGCCCATGCTGATGGCCTGGACTACTCTCATGTTTGATGTATTCTAATGCATGACTACATTACACCCCCCCCCCCCCCCCC
>DF361328.1:52991-66176 GCA_000787875.1 Solanum virginianum | reverse complement strand
CTTCCGATCTGAGCTTGTTGCAGTTTCCTGGGGCACAGTTCTTCTGATCAGGCAAATCTGAAATATTCTTGTACTGTAGTATTCTTGGTTCTCAATATGTGTCTATTAACTGATCTATCTAAAAAAAAATCTTGAGTGATAACAATTTGATCTTTCTAATATTTGTGATGCAGTTACAAAAGACTATGATTATTGTTTCTCTGAAAATGGCCTTGTAGCACATAAGGATGGCGAGCTTCTTGGGAAGCAGGTAACTAATGAGTAGAATTTGATATCTTATCTCTATGATATTACTTGTAAGTGCTTATTCATTTGTGACAAAACAAAATCTTTGGATAATGTATTTATCACCTTAAAACAACATCCTTGTTGCTACTAATTAAGCACTTTGTACCAAGTCAAAACTCTTCTTTGGATATGCATCAAACACACAGCTGCTATTGTCTATACATGCTGTAGTTGGGTCCTTAACTTGTGATTCAAACTCCGACATGATTTACATGGAAGTGGAAACCTTTCTCAATCATTTGACTACATAATAGTCTCATGAAGTATGGAGCAACCGAATAAACTTGAAGAAATTTTCTTTCTTCCCATCTTCAAAGTGCATCACTTCTTTCATGCTCCTTAGTTGTTAATTAGGAGGGTCATTTGTTTTGAAATGACATGACTCCCTGTGTGCATGCAGAGCTTGAAGTCATTTCTTGGAGACGAGAAGCTCAAGGTTAGTTAATGCTCTTTGCTTTTCCTATTTAACAAGGAAATGTTTTATTTCTGTAATCCTGCAAAGAGGGGAACATCCCCAACCGAGTGCAGTTCAATGAAGGCTTAGTGATCCTTCTAGTTATGTTGTTTAACTTATGGAAAATAATTCGTTGAAGTGAAATTAATCTCTGCATGTATACCTTTATGCATAAGATGAAGGCTAACTTGCGTAAGAGCTAAAAAGACAAAAGATCACTATGTACTTTATACTTTGTTGAGAAACTGCTCTGACGTGGTATTTCGTAAACTTCCGAATCAATGTTTATGACAGTTGACGAAAATCTGAAAACCAACTTATTACACATTCAATGAAGAGTTAATTGTGTATGCTCGTTGCGTGTAATTGGATGAGAATTCATGTTTGTAGTTAGGTGCACCCAATTGAAGTAGAAATGAGTTTATATCATTATATGTAGACGGCCAAAAAATATCTTGATGATATGCAGGAATTTATTAACTTTACCCTCCATTACATTGCTGACTTGGATATTCCAATAAAGAGGTGAGCATATCAAAGTCTATGTTGCTTAGATCCTCCAAAAATGCTGCCACACCCGTGTCAGAACCTCTGAAAATTACTTTCTTGGAGGACTCGACACACACCCGACAACATTTTTGAAGGATCCAAGCAAACATAGATCAAAGGTTGAATTATCTATTTCTTTGTGGCAAACTTCTTTATCATTCTCGTTTGCAGAGGAACATTCATTGAGTTCAGAAATGGCATGCTAAATGTGTCGCCTATTGGGAGGAACTGTAGTCAGGAAGAAAGGGATGAATTTGAAAAGTATGACAAGGTATAGAAAACTGCTCTAGTATTGCTTATACGTTTTGCAGTAATATACCTCTGGCAGATTCCTTTTCTCTGTGATTTAAAGACAATTGAAACTGTATTCAGGTACACAAGATACGCGAAACAATGGTATCAGTGCTAAGAGAAAAGTTTGCACACTTAAATCTCACCTTCTCCATTGGAGGCCAAATTAGTTTCGATGCGAGTATCTTAAGCCTTTTCCTTGTGCTCATTGATCGTTGAATGTTTCAAGTATATTATTAACAGATGGTTTGGAGATCTTGGTTATGACAGGTTTTCCCCCAAGGCTGGGACAAGACTTATTGTTTGAGATACCTGGAAGAATTTAATGAAATTCACTTTTTTGGAGACAAAACATACAAGGTAATCTTTACTTATTGACATGCTTGAAGCTTTCTTTCCGTGTCCGGGCTGATACAAGTCCTGCTTTTTACTTGAACAGGGAGGAAATGACCATGAGATCTACGAGTCTGAGAGAACTGTCGGTCACACAGGTCCAGCTAAAACCTCATTCTTTTGACGTTTGAATAATTATTGGCTTGCATCATTACCCGAGGACTCACATTACCTGCCGTGTTGTTTCCTTTTCTCTCTTTTTTCCAGTTACTAGCCCGGAGGACACATTGAAGCAGTGTTCTGTTCTATTCCTCGGCAAGGATAATGGAAGTTCTTGAGCTTGTTGCAGTTTCCGAATACACGATTGTATGCTTGTAATCTATGCACAATAGAAATGAATAATTGCATTAATTCTTGTAATGAATTTACTCAAAATTATAATATGAATCTATTACTTTTTATTTGTTCATTTCCGTTGAACGACTATTTTCTACACCATTATAGTGGCACAAAACACCACAATTGCATTATCCAGAGACACACATGTGAAGGAAAAGTTTGAACTCCAGAGTTCAATAGTTTAGAACTCTCTTCTTTCAGTGTAACTCCATGATACAAAGATGATTTGTCACTATTAACTCTCTTATTTGAGTCAATAACGTAACGATCCAACCATCAATTTCCTACGAAGCCTTGACACCATAATAGGATGATCCACCACTAGATTCTGATGTTATCTCCTCAATAGTTTATCAACTTCAAAGCTTTCTTTCTCCACCTGAAATTTGGCCTTCAAGGACAACTTCTTCATATGTTTGACCTTCATCTTCTGCATTTGCTTCCAATATTTGATCTAAGCCAACAAGTGACCTTGATATTGCTAAAGATTGATCAGAGACTTCAATTTCTAACACATCTTTTCTCCGTAAAGGTCACTGCTAGCATATATAGTTTTAGACGCTACATGTTTAGAATCTACTTCTTTGATTTCTTTAATTGAAACTATCATATCATCAATATGAACAACTTCAAAAGTTTCTTGCTTTATACTGATGATATCATTGTCTTGCTTCTCTGTATGATCAACTGTATTATATACTGAATTCTTGACACAAAATACCAATTATTAGCAATAAATCTCCAAATCATATTCAGAAATCCAGAGTCAAATCTCATGTTTCCTAATACCTTGATTAGAAATTTCTAATCAATTCTGTCATAAGCTTTGGTCATATCCAATTTAATATACAAAATTATCAGGATGGCTTCTTTTTCTTACATCAGTCACAATTTCTTAAGTAACACATTCTAACTTATGTTTCTACCCTTCACAAAGCTTGTTTGATTCTGAGAAATTTACTTTGGCAGGTATCTTTCTAGGCTATCATGACCAAGTCTAGATATAATTTTTGTACTCAAACTTATGAGACTTGATTCTTGAGATGAGGGTTTCCGAAAATAAGGTCTGTGCATATTTTACCCTCTCCAGACTCCACTTATGGAATCACACTGGGTATGTTGTTATGTTATCTGTATTGTTTATATTCTCCATAATTAATTTTCCTACATCCTTGTCTAAATCATGTGTTACTGTTACTTTTGTTCTCCCTGCATATTCTCTATCAACGGAGGGGCAGAGTTACATTCACCCAAGATACTCAGATGAACATCCTTACTCAAATTTTTTTTTCCGAATATATAGATTACATAAAGATATTTTGATACATATATCAATTGTTGAACACCCTTAAAACAAAAAATCACTCACCCATATTCTAAAAGTGTGAACATCCTTAACGAAAATACTGGCTCCGCCACTACTCTTGCGGTCCAGTAAACTCCGTTATGATCACGTGGATCATTGTACACCACAAATGGAGGTGGAGGATGGAGATTCAAAAAAAATAATTTGAAGTGGGAGTAAGCGAATAAAGGACATTTTTGTTAAAAGGAAAACGGATCTGGTATGCTCAACTTTGTAGTTTAGCCCTCGTTATAAAAATGGTTCACATACATAAAAATCAGAAAATGACTCTAATACCCCCACCAACGTTAAAATGACTCACATATACTCTTTTATTTAACGAAAGTGAATAAATTAATTTATAATTATTTTTTATGTTTTTCAAATTGATGTATTCACAGAAGATTTTTTTTTTGACTTTTTTTTTATTATCATTATTTGAGTTTTTGATTCTTATTTTATTTTTTTCTTTCATCCTTTAGGAAGTAAAAGTATAAGAAATAAAAAAAAAGAGTAAAAGGAAAAAGAGAAAAAAAATAACAAAATATTGTAAACTATTTTTCGAATATATTATAAAATTTATTTTTTGTATCTATAAAAAAAATTGGGGCTTATATGATAATTTGACGAGAAAGTTATGAAAAAAAAATTTTGACCATCAAAATAATAAATCTAAATTAGTCGTTAAATTAAAGAAGTCAAAAAGAAATATGTGTAAGAAGGAGGATCAAATATACCCCTACATGAATATTTTTAATAAAAAATCAATTAATAAATTTAAAATTACTTTTTTTACTTTCATTAGAGGAAAATGCTTTATGTGAGTAATTTGTGTAATAATAGGGCTATATATGAACTACTTTATAACAAGGGTATTTCAACTCTAAATGATAAAGTTGAAGGGTATATCAACCCATTTTTTCCTGTGAAAAAACCAACAAAATGTATTAATATACAATACCTCTTATTAAGTTATTGTTTTTAAATTTGTACCATTAGTTTTAGGGTTTAGAATCAAAATTGTCAAAATAAATTACAAATTGTCATATTTCTTTAGCAATTGAAATCTTTTTATTATTATTATACAAATAAGAAAAAAGGTGAAATTCTAATTTAAAATTTATTTCAAATATAAATAAATAATATTTTAAAAATTTAATTATTTTTTATTTTCTTGTAATCCAGAATTGAAAATGCAATTATTTTTCTCTATTTTACATGGTAGAAAAAGTAAAAAGAAGTCTCTAACAAGAAGAAAAGAGTACCAACAAATAAATATAGATAAAAGAACAAGAGACAATACGAATGTCTTACATAAGAATTAATATTAAAAAGCAAAATAATTAAACTCCAAATCAATCAATTTCAAAACTAACAATAAACGCAAGATAAGAAGGTATCTACATGATTATAGATACCAATGATCTCCATTCTTTTTGCAAATTTTGTGATTTTCATTGCTCTCCAACCCTTCTTCTTCAAATCATAAAAGAAAATCCAATTTTGATTGATGGAGAAGAACGCGATCTCATCACCAGGTGTACTGCTACAAAAGTAATCTGGAGCACGCTTTTGCAACCTAGAACAAAGTGCATCGCAAAATGTGACGGTATGCTTCACCCATTCTTCAGTTTCACAATTTTGTAAAATCCACAAATTCACCCTTGTCACATCCCTCATTGAAAGATCAACAATTGTTAATTTTCCTTTTATTTCTATTAAGTCTTGATAAAATCTTTTTGCTGGAATTGAATCAAATATGGCCCACAATGAGATAATTCTAAAATTCTCTGTCTTGATACTAAATGCCACTATGCATCGCCTTTTATTGTGAATACCTATGAAATAGATAGTGCCTTCTATGCAAACTTCTCCAACTGTTAACAGAAATAACAAACAGGGTGCACTTTCAATCTCTCTCCATGACTCACTTGACCCGAGAGTTAAAATCCACTGTCTTCTGGCTGCGTGGATATTTTGTGGATTACTACTCATTAAAACTTTGTACTTCTTTTCATTTGGTTCAAAACCAAATGAATAGTAATAACTGTTAATGTCATCATCACTTGAATTTACAAGAGGAAGATATTTTACTCTTTTTGTAATGGGATTATAAATAGCAGGGGGATACTCTAACGTACTCCATAAGCAGAACAAACCATTAGCATAGTGAAATCGAGGATATTTAGTTCCATCTAACTCCTCAATATGAAGAACAATGGGTTCTTCATGTTCCACCTTCTGTTCTATAGTGTAAACGATATTTCCATCCCTTGAACGTGCAAGTACTTTTGGCTCATGAGGATGAGATGTAGAGTAGCTATCATGGATATCTTTAAAAGAAGGATCAGATGGAAGAGAATTACAAAATTTAGAAAGATACGTAACACTCATTAAAAGTTTGACTGGAAGCCTAAAAAATATTTCCCAAATAAGCTCTTCGGGAAAATATCTTCTGGGAGCAACCTTGCGTTTTTTAATCGCCATTGGGAAAAACGTTTTTTTACCTGCATAGCTCCATGTTAATCTCTTCTGATATTGAATAATTGAATTATTCAAATACTAAGCATGTTAATAGACAATAACATATATCAAGAAGTTTCATAACATACCTTTACCCTCTTTGAACCAGGAACAAAAATCGTTGATTATAAGCTGAAATAGAAATTACGAAAATTCAAACAATAAATTTGGTGTACAAGAAGAGATAATAAGTGAAAAGAATATTTTTTAGGAGAACTCTGTATGTTCAAGTCTCCAACAGTAGTACCTTATATAGATCAGTCTTACTTCAACGGCTAGTAAGACTTTATTAATGTAAGATAAAGATGCAATACTAATACCAAAAGTAAGAGATTTTCTTACTTATTTCCTTTTGTTGAGTAAGCAAGCAGTTTGACTTGTTGACTTTTAGTGAAAAGAATACTCTTTTAGGAGAATTTTGTATTATTTAAGTTTTTAAAGTAATACCTTATATAGATAAGTCTCACTTCAATGGTCAAATCATCTCTAAAGTAGTACAATATATAGATAAGTCTCACGTCAACGGCTAGTTTATCTCCAAAGTAGTACCTTATATAGTAAGTCTCGCTTCAACGACTAGATAACGGCTAGTGCATAAATAAAGAAAGAAATATGACTCCATATTGTAAAGCAAATAAACCCCAAGAAAGGTCAAACAAATTAGGGTTGATAATTGAGCTGATTAAATTAAATTTGAATGTGTCATAACAAGTCAAAATTCAACCCAACTTAAATTTTATTGGATTAAAATGGGTCAAATATTTGTTATAACCTAACCCGTCAATTTTACTATGTATTGAATTATTTTAAAATATTTTTAGTACCCAATAAATTAATTTTTTATTATGACTATATTTAATATATTAACTCAAAAAAAAAAAATTAAAAGGTATTTTGACAAGTTTTTGCATGTTTTAATTTGAGTACATATCAACATAATTTTTAATGAGTTAAAATAGGTCGGCTAAAATAGGCTGAATTTATAAATGAAAATCATTACTTAAACTTAAATAGATTGGATGTGTTTTTGCCACACCTAAAATGAAGGGTAAACAACATAAGTCTCACTAATTTAGGATCAAACCTAATTAGAGATTTTTGAAATTACAATTCATGCTAGATTTAGGTTCCTAGATACATGTATTTGACACGTCTAGATACATGTATTGTATATACACAGGGTTAAATTAGGTGTAGTTTATTTTAAATACACTATATTCAAGTGAATTCGTATATATCTAAGTTACATTGACTCTCTCACTCGCCTCCCTCCTATTTCATTTGCCTCTCTTATCTCTGACTAGCCTATCATACTTGTCTCTCTCCCTATATATCTAGATTTCAGATTGTATCTAGCATCCCAGATACATATATCTAATATGATTTACATATATTTAATATGCACTGACTTTCCTGCTTGCCTTCCTCCTGTATTGCTTGCCTCTATCCTCTCTAATTCACGTCTCTGTCTCTCTCATTCACCTCTCACTTTATCATTCTATATTTTAGAATGTATCTAGTAGTAAAAATAAATGTATTTATGAGTATTTGATTTAAAATTTTATATAAAATTATTAATCAGTAAGACAATATGAAACTATTTCAAATTGTAAAGAATTAGTAAATATATATCAGGAATGGTTGCGTAATTAGATAATTTTTCTAAGACAAACCACAGATGAGAGAAAAACAAAATATAAGGGACTAAATGATCCAAACCCCAATACATTTAAGGGCTATTTTGATAATTTTCTGAAGGCTTTTTTACTTTCAATTTCCTTCCTTTCGTTGTCTACACCGGCGAGCAGAGAAAAGAGCTATGGCTACCGAGGTTACTGATCAGACACTCTCAACTCCGACGTTCTTCGTCGCCGTACACGTCGGCGCTGGATATCACGCGCCGTCGAATGAGAAAGCTCTCCGTTTCGCCATGAAACGAGCGTGTCTCGCTGCCGCTTCCATTCTCCGAAAGGTCTCTCATCAAATATAAATAAATAACTTCATCCTTGTCAGATTGAGAACTGTGAAAAGAAGAAATTGATTTTACTTTTGTAGTTAATTCTCTAAATTGATCCGTGTATTCGATTCCAATTATGTACGTGTGTGATTTTTTTTAATTCGATTTGTTTATTTCCAGTCTATATACATTTACATTGTCAAAAAGAGATGGTCTGTAGCAACTAACTTAAATTTTTGGATTTTCCTCTTTCGTATGTGGTCGTGTTGGTTCACTTTCAGGGTGCTGGTGGATGCATAGACGCTGTTACTACTGCAATTCAAGTATTGGAGGTATCTCAGCAACTTCATACTTGTATCTGTAAACCTTATTAGTGGAATCTGTTTTTGATGTACTTTTTTGACATCTCAATATGACATAATTGTGTTATAGAATCTTTTGGAAGAATTATGCACAACAATCAAATTTGTGATGCATTGTATAGGAAGGATGTTTCTGTTAGTCCATTTCTTAAGAGGTGAAGAAATTTAGATAAAAACAGGGTGCTTACAGGATTAATAAATTCTGGTGGAAGGATGTTAGTCAAGTGAATGTTACCGTTCTCCAAAAAAAAGGTTGGTAAGGCAAGTGCAAGTTCTTAACTTCACATAAACTAGGTTAAAATTGTCATGACATTGATTGTAATGTCTGCGGTCATTTCTGGTTAATAACTAACTTGAGATGTCAATAAATTGGAGAATAAGCTATTTAGTTTTAAGGGGGTTCATGGGGTTCTCTCAATTTTTCATAATTTGTCACCCATGAATCTCAAATAACTTTTACAAGTTCTTCCTTTGAAATCTGTCTCACGATATGGGTGCATCGATAACCTTTGGTGGCATCAACATTAACAAGCAAACCATTACTTTCACTGGGGTGGAGCGAGAGATTCATGCCATTATTTTGATCTCTCCAAGCAATTTGATGATAAAGGTTGTTTGGATGGCCTCCTTAGCAAGTGGGCTTCTAGGATTTGGACATGCATTTTTATTGCCTTCATGAGATATGGACCATGTAGGGACATGTTGATATTTGGGGAAACCATCAGAACAAATTATTCCTCCATTCAAAGTAACTTCAACAGGGGTCAAGATTAGCATGTTCATATCTAATTGAGTGTCGTATTTTAAATTTGCTTTATCATTGAAATGGTTAACAAGAGTACCATTTTAGTTAGATGGGTTGTATGTGAAGGCACTAGTTACTTTTGATCTTTAAAGAATAGATTGAGGACGAACTGGTTTTTGGAAGAGAAAGTGTGCCTATAAAGTTTTTAGTTGTATAGTGTCGAAAGTACCTCTTTTGGCAAAACCATATAATTTATGAGTAGCTCTAGAAAAAGCTAGATATATTATTTGGGTCAGAGGCATCAGAGCGGTAACAAAATTTATTTGTTAGCTTACTTTGTATTGAAATGTAATAATATTTAAGTTAGTTGCAATCTTTGCATAGTTGATTGAAGAAGATGTTCAATTTATATGGTTGTCATAGAAAAGAAGGTATTAAATTACCAAACAATGGGGTGAAAAGTGTCTGATGCCTGGTGAGTCACTTGGGTCAAGTTTGTTTCTGCTGTTATACGAGCTTGTAAATGTTGAAATCATGTAAAAGTTTGTCATGACTTCTCAAATAATTATTTTTTGCACAAAAAGTGTCATTCTCGAAGTCTTAAAAATCCCCTTCTAGAACGGAGTGTAGGTGAAGTTATATTCTTGCAGGATGATCCAAATACAAATGCTGGACGGGGTTCGAATTTGAATGAGGATGGTCATGTGGAGTGTGATGCTAGTATTATGGATGGTGATTCTGGAGCATTTGGTGCTGTAGGTGCAGTGCCAGGTATGCTCAGAGCCAATGATCATGTACTTTATTGCAGAAAGTAGAGGTCTTGCATTGGCAATGTATTCTTAAGTTTGTCATTATTGCTTTAGAGTTAATACTTCTAGATCTTGTGGCATCCATTTTGTTTACTCTTGCTACATTTTCTGTGAAGTTAACCGTTACCAGGTGTCAGAAATGCCATTGAGATTGCTGCTTTGTTGGCCAAGGAACAGATCTCTGGTTCTTCACTGCTTGGACGAATATCTCCAATGTACGATGACTCTTCTTTAGATGTCTTGTAAATAACTCTGTATTGCTTTAACAATCCGTTAGATGGTGCCTTTTTTTAGTTGATATATCATCATCCTTTTTGATTATGTTTGTACAATATGAATACATAATTGGCAAAACATATCTGTATAAGAATTCAAAGAAATTGGAATTTGCTAAAAAAGGAAGCGGTTCCAATAAACTTATGTGAGACAAGGGTTTCCCTAAGACATCCTCTCTATCTCTATGAGGTAGTGGTAAGGTCTGCGTGCATTTTACCCTCCCCAGACCCCACTTGTGGGATTCTTCTGGCTATGTTTGTGGTGGTGATGGTGGTGCATGAAGCATCATGCATTCACACAGCGTCCGAGAAATGGAAAGAGCCATACCCAATGGAGTGTAATATATGCAACTTAACCAAACTTATGTGGACTGAAACAATAATTAAATAGTTGAGAGATGTGTTGCTCAATTTGATGTTTCTGTTGTTGTAAATTACTCATTGTTCGTCTATATGATTAGAAAATGTTTAATGTTCTACATTATTTATCAAGGTTGGCTACTTTGATTCCATTGGCTGAACTTTTTTCTCTTTTAATTTTAGGGGACATAAACACTAATTAATGATGTAAAAGTTGTTTACAACTCTTTTCTACTCATTGCATCCTTCCTTTTTCAAAATTTATTCATAAATAGAAGTCCAGTGCTTTGTCTCTTGGTTTTACTTGTTTCTTCTTCCAACTTCATATTCTAATAAAACTTTTCTGGCCTCTGGTCTAGGTTTTTAGTTGGTGAAGGTGCCCGTGCATGGGCGAAGTCCAAAGGTGTTGTTTTACCATCAACTATAACAGAGGCTGATGAGGTAGAATACACTTGTTTTAACTGTAGATTTGTTTTTCCTTAGGTGTCAGACACAAGTGGTAGTTATATTATGTAAAATATGTTGAAGTGTATGACTATCTCATAAAAAATCTTACCAGTTTCCAAAACAAAAAAATATGACCATCTCATCTAAAATTTCAAGTTATTAGAATAAGCTATTAGAGAGAGCACCCTTTTATTTACTTAATTATATCTTCAACAGGGTTCCTCACATGCAAGCCTAATTCTTTATGATGAGACAACCACATGGAAATGCCTTTTAATAATTGGTGCTGGTTAGATTCAAATCTAGGACCTTTGTCTGCTCTGCTACCATGTTAAAGAAATGGACCTTAAGCCTAATCCAACTCCAAAACTATCTCATGGGTGAGAATGGTCCAAGTTCATATAAAGATATATTCTCATCTCTAATGAGCCGATGTGGGACTTAACAACAATATTATTATGATAATTGTTCCTTCGGTTGAAATTCTTTTAGGCTTACTTGTACTAATTTTCTAGTTTTGGTTGCAAACTCAAGTTGTTTCACTTCCTTTAGTTTGAGAGCAAGGATTACCATTGAAATTCAATAGGAACATTGTAGACATCAAAATTTTGTGGACTCTATAAGATGAGTCCAATCTCTGTTAGGATTTTTGGAGTCTACTCTACTCCAAACTCTAGCTCACGCCTATATGAAGGGTAGCATATTCCTTTAAAGGTATCTCAAATATTCCTTAATAGCTATAAAAGTGCTTGTACTTATATTGAGGAATATCCAAAATTGAGTAAAAATAGGCGCCAAAGGGGAGGGATTATTGCCCTTTGTTAGTATGGGCAAGCATGAAGCAACTATTCATTATTATTAATTCACTTACCTTTATCAACCAATTCAATAAAGGTCTTCTTTCTCCTTTCATTGTGACATCTAGATATAGTTTAGAAGATTTAGAGCCTGTACTAGATTGGGGTTTTACAAAGCCCCTTATCGGATTTGAACCGATGACTTACTCCTTTTCAATTGATTTTTGACTTAGTTTTATCATTTTAGCTTAAAATCGAATGCTTATAAATACTTTTTGGATTAGCCAAACACTCCAAAAGTGCTTAAAAACCATTTTGGCTTAAAAGTACTTAACATAAGCCAATCCAAACAGGCTCTTTAACTTTAAAAGTTACAACACCCTAGAGTAACTCCCTTTGGTATCTCTTAAACAGTTTAAAACAAACTTTATCACAAGTTTCCTCTACTCACTTCAATTATTTGCGGAGCTAAACTGATTGTCCATGGGATTCCACTTTCCTAATTTTTAATTTTAATTGCTTCCATTGAAGTGTATGATCATCTCTTCGGAAAGCTTAAACGGCCAGAGAGAGCACATTTTGATTAATTAATTATATTCTCAATACACCCCTGTACGTGCAAGCTTGGTTTTTATTTTTTTAAGCCAAGCATGCGAAAATTCTAAATGATAAAGGGTGACAGTGAGACTTGAACCCTGGATCTTTGCCTACTGTCACCATGTCATTGTAAGGCTTAAGCTGTTAGATTTATTTAATCATATTCTCCGCAACTTCCTACTATGATTTTTTTAATCAATGAGTTTATCTTCAAATATTGACTTCTTGGGTCATGATAATTGCAATGTGAAGATAATCTCATGGAATGTGAGAGGTGTTAACCAGACAAACAAGAGGTGTGTTATTAAGAATTTAATCCATGGATGGAAAGCAGATGTGTATTGCTTTCAAGGAACGAAGATTGAGGGGGACATCAGTAACATCGTAAAAGATTTGTGAGCAAATGGAGGAGTAAAGTTCTGTCAACTTGAAGCTAGTGGGACTAGAGGGGGCATTTTAATACTATGGGACGGGAAAGTCTGGAATGGAGCCATCAGTAGTGTAGGAGCCTATACTATATCTTGCCAGTTCACAGGCAAGATCCAAGATCTTGCCTGGTCTCTTACAGGTGTTTATGCTCCTAATAATAGAGAAGAAAGAGACGAGGTATGGTGGGAGGTTGGTTCAGCTAGAGGTCTGATCAAAGGACCTTGG
>DF361328.1:23241-49794 GCA_000787875.1 Solanum virginianum | reverse complement strand
TTTGAAGATCTCCTTATATACTCTCTTAAAATTGCAATTAGGAACCTGTAATATGTGGTGGCAGGTTCTATCTTTTTAGAAATAGAAATACAAATCGTTATCGTCTCAAAAAATAAAATAAAATTAATAGACATTCTTCCGCAAGTACTCCAAATTTGAGAGTGTGAATGGCACTTTAACAGTGGGGTGATATCCAAATAATTAGAGGGAAGTGCTTAGCCTCTTTTAAGCTTAAAGGGAGGTCTCTTTAATTTTAGTTAACTAGATGGGTGGTCTATATAAATATTATTTTCCTTTGATCAGTATCCTTCCTAGATTTTGGCTTGAAGTAAACTATTTATTTGTGATATGGAGACAGTGGCTTGTTACTGAGAAGGCTAGAACCCAATGGAGAAGATACAAAGCAATGCTTGATGATGCTAAAGCTGTTAATGAGGCTCCTGACATAAAGATGTTCAATGCTAAGGAGACTAATGCAATATCTGGTAAGTTGTAGCATATTGTTATCCAAGGTCTTTCGACTTTGATAAGGCTGCCATACACTCTATGTTTAAGAATTTTTTTTTCTGGTTTTCCTTAATGGTACAGTTTATCATGGTGTGGGGAAGGCCGACAACTGGACAAAATTATTTCATATGTTCCAAAGTATGTGACATAGTTTTAATAGCACAGAGTTTTTACGATATAAATGAAGACTTTTGAAACTTGTGGTCTAGAATATGCTATAGCATATATGTGGCTATAAACTTTTGAAAAATTGTGCCCTTGAACATGTCATAACATTTATGGGGTTATAGAAGCTTCTCATTAAAGGTAAAAAAAGAAGTGTAGAATATGGTGTTTCCAGATTTAGTAGTGTCATTTTCTTCGCAACAGACTAAAAAGAAAAGTTGCATAAATTGAAATGGAGGAAATACGATTTTGAGTTCTGATAAACTGACATTCATATTATGAGGTCTCAATTATCCCACTTTTTGCATTTAGTTAGCATTGGGTTAATCATTTTTCTTTTTTTCTTTGTAAAGGACATTGGGTGAATCTTAAACCCTCTGATAAGTAGTATCCTTGGAAGCTGTTACTTTGTGCTCATACAAAGTTGTCTGTTTTCAGTATATGAAATATTCCCCTGCTATACAATTTGCAGATTCTAAATGATATCCTCTGCAAAATTATCAAAGTGGATTTTGTGCTTTAGGCTACTTTTTGATGATTTTAGTTACTGTACTATCTTTGACCTAATTGATATCTCCAGTAGACTGAACTGATTGGAGATGCAGTTCCTCTGATTGTGCAATTTTGTCATTGGGATCGATCTTAATCTTCTGCAAGCTACTTATTTTGCATCAGGGACATTTTTTATATATATATAGTTGCTCAGTCAACTAGCTTTGCACAAAATAAAATGCTTGTGCATAAACACTACTACAAGAGCTCGGGAGATTCGGAAGAAGTTGATGGTGATAGAGGCTTGGGGAAGTAGTCGGATGCAAATGGTATGCAAGAAAGGTTGCTAATTGCATTAGGGAAGTAGTTACATAAGTGTTTGGTGATGGATGAACTAACACGACATATCCAAGGGGAAGTGCCATGTTGTAAGTTATTTGCAGATTTCATAATATTGATTGATGAAACACGTGACTGAGTTAACTGTAGGCTAGAGGTTTAGAGATAGACCTGGAGTCTAAAGCATTTTTTAGGTGGTGTAGGACTAAGTCAGAGTACTTCGGGGTCATTTGGTTTGAAGACAAGCGATGATGAGATTAGTTATCTTGGAGTTAGTTATGTTGGGTGTAGTTATTCTGGTATTATTTATTATTGATTGCTTGGTTTGTTGTATTAAGAATAACATGCCATGCATATTTCTAAGTAGTTCTTTAAAAAATGTATACCTTATTTAGTAGACAAAGGGTTTCAGGGACCTCAAAAGTATTTTTGCCATTTTCATTGTTTTATCTTGGGAGAACTACTTCTGGTACTACCATTCCGTCCTATCCCTGTAGTAATAACTAATTCTACTATAACTTATTCCACAATTTTAGTAACCAAACAAGAGATAAACCAGTACTAAATTTTTGTCCAAGACAATCTGTGTTTGTCTAGCATCCTGAATGAATCCTTTAGAGTCGTTTGGTGTGAGGTATATGTATAATAATCTCAGGACAAATGCAAAATTATTTTATCCTGCGTTTGGTTGGAGGTATTAGGTAATCCTTAGATTATTTATTCCACCATTTATACCTTAGTGATGGAATAAGTTATATTGGGATAACTTATTCCCAACCAAATGACCCCTCAGTCCTTTGGTGTGAATATTAGGTATAAAATAATCTAGGGTAGAATGCAGGATCATTTTATCCTATGTTTGGTTGGAGGTATTAGGTAATTCTTGGATTATTTATCCCACCATTTATACCTTAGTGATGGAATAAATTATACCAAGGTAACTTTTTCCCAACCAAACACCCTGGATTGCAAGTTTAGTGACATGGCAGATGTAGAAGTGAAGATTGATACTTGAGTCATCTCCAAGAGGGAGGTTTCATTTATCTTGGGTCAATAATCCAAGGAAATGAGGAGATTGATAATAATGTTACTCATCATATTGGAGCAGGTCAGCAGGGTGGATGAACCTCCGGTGGTGTGAGTGATAAGAATGCGTCGTCCAGATCTCAAGTTTTTAAAGTGGTTGTCAAACCATCTATGTTGTATGAGGCGAAGTTTTGGCTGGTCAATAACATGTACCTCTAAGAGATGCAAATATAAAAAATGAGGATATTGAGATGGATGTGTGGCATATTAGACCTCCATGGTGGATAAGGTGAAACTGAGATTGTTCGGGCTTGTTAAGAGGAAAGACACAAATGCCCTAGTAATGAGGTATGAGAAGGTTGACAATGATGGGTATGAGGGGAGAGGTGATTAGACATGACATGGCACAATTGTAGCTTACCCCTGACATAGCACTCTATAGGATATAATGGTCGAGGATTAGGGTAGAATGTAGTAGGTAATGGAATGTTCGGTAGTTCCCTTATCAATATTGTTGTTATTACTCTTCTACTATTCTTCAATTTTATTATTAACTTGTTCTATCCTTTCCTTCGATTACCGTATTATTTGTTGTCGCTATTATTCTCCTCAATTTTTTTTTGGCATGTCTTCTTCACTTTTGTATTTTCGTTGATTTTGATATGTTTTACTTGAGTCGAGGATCTAACAGAAACAACCTCTCTACCTTCACAAGGTAGGGGTAAGGCTATGTACATGCCATCCTCCCAAACCCCATTTGTGAGACTGCACTGGGTATGTTTTTGTTGCATAAACAATATTTTCGTGTTGACTGGACCATCTTTGTTTTCCTGTAATTTTTCATAGTGAGAAAATATTAGTATACTGTTAATTTGCTTGTTACCCTCTCCCTCTTCCTTCCCTCTGTGTGTGTGTCTCAGACGTGTGCTTTTTCTTTTTTCCAGAATTAGAGAGCCAACCATCAGATCAATTGAGTGGAAATGGAGTGGGTGACCAAATATCCTTGCTCGATTCATTTGATAAAGACTTAATTTCAGACACAGTTGGCGTTATCTGTCTCGATTCGAAAGGACATATGGCTTGTGGAAGTTCTAGCGGTGGGATAGCACTGAAGGTGATGAATCTAGAAATGATATATAAACAACTTTGTGATTTTTTGGTAACTAATCACTCTCAATACCAAAAGTGAATATTACGAAGCATAGTAGAAAGATTAACTGTTGGAAACAACTCCCACAGTTATCTTATCTAAGAATCATTTTAAACTAATAACAAGGACACAAAAGTCAGCACCTAATTACACCATATCTAGATATACACATATTTCTCCATCTGCTATACCTTTGCTGCTTCTATTAAACTTCTTAGTATTGTTTCAAAGTTATTATTGTGGATAAATTACAGATATTGCTGTTGGAACTAGTATAGTATACACATATTTTCCCATCTTCTTTACCTCTGCTGCTTCTATTAAGCTTCTCAGTATTGTTTAGAAGTTATTATTCTGTATAAATTTCGTTGGATATTGAGAAGCTTTACAATGCTCAATTGTTTGTGGCCTGAATTCTTCCTTTTGGTTTGATATGACCAGTTGGCTTTATCATGTTCATCCTTTGAATGATTGTTTTCTCTTACCCTCCTCTCCTTTCTTCTTCATAGTTCTTCTGTATGTCCTCTTCCTGCACTTGATTCTCTCGTCATGATGGACTGCTTGAAAGGCTTATATCATACTTTGACTTTACAAGCACCAGTTAAGTGAATATTGAGAAGCTATTATATTATTGAAGGAAGAAGAAATTGCATTACAGTTTTTTGGTTTTGTCCAAGGTGTTTGCTTCTTGTTGAGCTTTGAGTTTCTCTTTTCCTTGCACTATTCGTACAATCTACTTGGAGTGTACAATTTTCTTGCTTTCGATGCCTATTATTTCCTTTAGCCTCCTATATTTTTGTGAAACTTTCCCTGGTTCCAAATTTTGTTGTATTTGCAAGAGCAGAGGCCCTCTCTTCTTTCTTATATTGAGTTGATATGTTCTTTGGATTGCTTATTTCTTCAATCCTTGAACTTATAACAGGTAAGTGGGCGTGTGGGTCTAGCAGCAATGTACGGTTCGGGTTGTTGGGCATCATCAAAGGGACCGGGATGCTGTGCCAGTGGTGCTGGAGAGTACCTAATGAAAGGGTTTGCTGCTCGAGAATGCTGTATTTCATCATCACTGTATGTTTGAGACATATCTGAGATACCTGCTTTCCCATTTGTCCACATTGCTTTCTTCCCATTATTAGCTATGGCCAATATGATTTTGAAGTCCTATAACGTAGAGGAAGCAAGATCCATGGATTTTGCTGAACATTAGTGCTCATTGTTAAATTTGTGAACTTGAACACGTATTCCATATTGCTTTTTCGCGCTTGAATTTTGATATTTGCCTGTTTCTTTCTGCAGGTCTCAAGCTGGTCCATCTTCTGCCTGTAAAAAGGTTTTGCAAACTATTCAAGAAAACAGTCGTTGCAGTGCTGACCGAAGTGCTGGATTCCTTCTAGTTCAAGCAGAGCCTCCAAGACTGGTAAGGCTATTCCAGTGTTTCCTTCTTTCTCTTTTCTCATGCTTTTATCCAAAGGAAAGAAAATAAATGAACTTCCACGTTGGCTGGCAATCCATTGTCCATAGGTTGGGGGCAGTTTGGCTAAGCTGGAAGCTGTTGAGATTGCAGCAGTTTATTCTTCCTCATCTTTTGGTATAGGTTATTTTGGCAGTTCTATGGATTTGCCCAAGGTATCATAAAATCTGCATATTCTTACATTTTATGCAACATACAATGTTTTCTGTGTTTAAACTGATGCCCCCCTAGTTAAATCTCTCTCTCTCTCTCTCTTTTTGTGTGTGTGTGTGTGTGTGTTTGGGACGGGTGAGGGGAGCAAAGGCAGGAGCATATGCATGACTATAGTTTATGTTGCTTTAATGACAATACCTTTGGCTTTTGTGAAAATTCGTTACTAATAAGACCAACAGCCAATCTTCAACTTTAATCATTTTGAACCTAGAGAACTCAAGCTCGAGTTTAGACTTGGTGATGAGGTTCATAGATGATAATAACCTGTTTGTGCACTTGATCATGTAATGATCTGCACGTGAATCTTTATAATTGGTTAGTTAAAAAGAATCGTAGGCATTACTTAAATCTAGCTTTGCTTTGTTATGTTGAGGAGAAGGCTTTCAATTTTGCAGATCTCTCGCAAATTTCCCTGAATCTGTTCTTTTACATTCTATCTTCGACTGCTGTGGCGACAAAATGTCATTGCACAAATTAGCATTCAACGTTTACTTTTGACCATTAGTGTAGTTATCATTGTGATCTTCTTCTACAGGTTTCAGTTCTTAGGAGTAAAAAACAGCAAAATAAAGCTGGAATTGATGAGTTTGCAGCACGAATTAATCTCGTCTCCAAGTGATAGTGCTGCAGCAGGAGTGGGACAAAAGACTGCGCGATTTCAATGGCATCATCAGTTAAACTAAATCATCCATGATACGGCTGAGACTGAATAGACTTGCTGCTGGAGGAACATTATAAACGTAGTTGAGCCAAAGGTATTGTATAACTTTGGGGATGAAGAGTTAATGAGGTTTGCCTCATTTAAAAGCAGAGACATATAAGAACTATGTATAATATTATTAACACAACATGCCTAAATATTACGTGATTAAAAAACTAACTATTGACCCTTCACTCTTTCCTTTACAAATTATTATTATTATTAGTTCGATATCCGCATTGAAGTTTTGACTATCCTGAATTCGTGCCGCACACGGTATTCTTTAGTAGGGGTAGAATTGTAGGTTTGAGCTTGCAAGACCCCAATGACATATAATAACATACCAATATAATCCACAAGAAAGAAAAATACTTTAAAAAGTATTTTCGTGGTCAATATCCATCTCCACCCATTTCGAGATTAAATGTTTCAAGCTTTCGAATCGAATTATATTGATACGAAATTACTTTTGTTATGGATCTTTTTATCCATAATATAGAACTTCCTCTAAATTTAATTAGACCTCAATCCATATCGGATACTAGAACTCTGAAGTTGTTTTCAAGTTTCAATATCTTCTAAACTAAATTTGTTGTATGTTACTTCCTCCGTCCATCTTATTTTTATTTGTCTATTATAATATAGATGTTTAATAATATTTGTCCAATTGAAAAATCAATTAATATTTTACTTATTTATGTCCATTGTATCTTTGCTATTAGATATTATTTAATATCTAATACATTTTCTAAATCATTAAATTTAATATAATTAAAATTTAATTTAGTAACATTATCCTTGTTATTTATTATTTCTTAAAGTGTGCGTCAAGTCAATAATAAATAATTATTATAAAACAGATAAAAGTAAGAAAAATGGCCCTTGTAAAAATTGATGTCCTCCAACATTTTCTTCAAGGTGGTAACTTTTCTTGTTCTGCCGTTACAACGATTGATTACTATGTGCATGAATTTTCTAATGACATAAAAACGACAAAATTTTATTTTAAAAAAAGTTCTCCATTAGGTTGACTAAGGTGCCCCACGGCATTTAGTGGCTGTTGTCCTGTGCGGTCGTCCGTCATAACGACTTAAAAAACTATTCATTCCAACTGTTGTGATACCTGACGCTAACATGACACATAAATTTTAAAGATGTTTAGATGATTGTTTTGTAAATTAGAGAGTTCAAATGACAGACGATTGATGTGTCTAGATAATCATAATGTGTTATTAGATATTATATATGGTGTATGGTAAATATCTAGTTAGGCTTTAATTATTATATAGTATGACTCATATGATATTAGGTATGTATATTCAACTTCATCAGTGTGGCTAAGCTTTCAACAAGAAGTATATGATATGCGCGAGAAGAAAAAGAGTGAATTAGATAGAGATATATGAACTTTAGATTAACTGATAAAGTATATGATAGTATTTATTGTTGTTGGACTTTTATTCTATATAATAAGTGTCATTTGTTATGAAAATAATATCCATATTCATTATATATATATATATATATATATTTTATTTAACGATATCAGGAATCCTCTACAACCTCATAGCTAGCAAGATCCATTAGATCTCCAACACTGACATGATCCCTGAACCACCGACACTTCCTACCCTAACAAATATAATACTCAAAGTTGGAATGTTAACTAGTCAAATTTGAGTGTCTGTTTATGTATTATGCCAAAAAGAATTCCCAACAGAGATTCCAACTTTGGTGTTGCCAAAAAGAATCCCAACATAGATTCAACTTAGATGTTACCTTGTTAGATAAAAACCAAGCTCTTGGAAGATCACGAAATAACCATCATACACAACAACATTTTTGACACTATAAATAGTTGTTTTTTTAAACTCTTTCTTCATCCCCTCACCAAACACAACTCAAAACAAAGAAAATGAAGAAAGTAACTAGTCCAAAATTTTCCATCCTCATCCTCACAACAATTGTTGTGAGTACACTAGTTTCATGTGCCATGGCACGACCGTCGTTGTGCAATCCCAGCGGGAAGATTAAAGGCATAAAACCACCACCAGGGAAATGCAAAATAGGGTATGAATCAGAATGTTGCAAGCCTGGAGAGTCATACACCACTTACAAGTGCTCCCCTACTGTTTCTGGCAAGACGAAAGCTGTTCTAACTATCAACAGTTTCGAAAAAGGCGGTGATGGTGGTGGAAAATCGGAGTGTGACAACAAGTACCATTCAAACAAGACGCCGGTTGTTGCACTCTCAACAGGCTGGTTCAGTCACGAAAAGAGGTGTATGAAGAATATAACAATTTATGGTAACGGAAAGCAAACGAATGCTATGGTTGTGGATGAGTGTGATTCCACAAAGGGATGTGACGATGTTCATGACTATCAACCACCCTGTGACAACAACATTGTCGATGCGTCTGAAGCTGTTTGGAAGGCATTAGGAGTGCCTAAGAAGAAATGGGGACAACTTGACATATTCTGGTCTGATGTTGCTGCTTGACTAAATTTATCTTTCTTTCTTTTACATATTAATAAACAACATCTACATATCAATAAAGCTTATTCAACTAAGCAAAACAGAGAAGATGAAAGACAGTCCTCTGATATGGACCTAGTTATGGGACCTTGCAACATGAAATCAAACATATATATATATAGTTATTGTGACATGGTTTAAAGGACACGTAGTTGAATTGATTCGTGTCAAATTCAACGATTTTTTTGTTGCGTTAAGATACACAATTTGTTGTTCTTGCTCAGCAATTTTATCTTACATTGAAGATGCTTGGAGATAAATTGCGTCTTAGTTAAGTTGATTGAGACTATCTTTGGTTCCAAATTTGTATTTTTGGATCAAGTTTTTATTGTCTTTTTGTCATGAAAAAATTCATATGCCAAAAGAAAGTTATAATGATGGAGACATCAATTTTATATAAGCCATTTTGTTTAACATATATTCTTCTGATCTTTTTAGTTACTTTCCGCCTTTTGAGAGTAAATTTGATTGACTTGCAAAATAAAATAAAATTACATTAATTCGATAATTTAAAATAAAAATTTAGATATTCAAAAAGTTATACAAAAAGTACTATAAATTATAGTTTTTGTCATATGAAAAAAATATATCTTAAAATGTTAGTAAAAGTTAGTCTTGTTTGACTCTCAAAATGAAAATCGTGACGAGTAAAAAGGATGGAGGACGCATACAATAGAGGATTATATTGGAATTTGAACACAAGCTTGGAGTTTTATGTGACCAAACTTTATATAGACTAATAAACCAGCTCCCTAATACTATCAAACATCAAAGATTTTCTAATTTAGAGAAAGATTGATCATGAAAAACTTCAGATTATGTGCTGCATTCCTTATAGTTTTTCTCCTTATTTCAACTATTTGTAGTTCCTCAGAGTCAAGATTGCAAATCTGCAAGCCTAGCGGCAAGATTAAGGCGAAGAAGCCTCCCACGGGCATTGTAACATCGAAGATGATGACATATGTTGCATCAAAGACAAAATATACACTACTTACAAATGTTCACCTCCAGTGTCTAGCAAGACCAAAGCAATTCTCACATTGAATACTTTCGAAAAGGGTGGAGACGGAGACGGACCATCAAAATGTGACAACATATATCATTCTGATGATACACATGTTGTAGCTCTTTCTAGTGGTTGGTACAATGGAGGATGGAGATGTCTTAGAAACATTACGATAAATGGTAATGGAAGAAGTGTAAAGGCCATGGTTGTGGATGAATGTGATTCAACTATGGGTTGTGATGAGAAACATGATTACAAACCACCATGTCAAAATAACCTTGTTATCGCTTCACAAGGCGTTTGGAGAGCCTTATGTGTGCCTATCAACGAATGGGGTGAGTTGGACATAACTTGGTTTGATGAGGATTTAGAATTTGAAATTGTATTCATGGTTGTGTAACTTTTTTTTAACTAAAGAGTGTTTATGTTCTAACACTATATAAAGTCCCTCAACCCCTAACAAAAAGTCTCAAAAAATGAATCATAATATAAATTTAAATTAATCAAAATTCCAAAATAAATATCGAACACCAATTAAAAAATACAAAAAAAGGCATGATTTGAAAAGTTAAGGAAATATACCTGGGCATATAATAGAGTATCCCAATTTTGTTTGTCAGTAATATTACACTTAATAAGGTCTTTTCTGACTGAAGTAACAAGTGGATTTCCCCTCCAATAAGCAAAAGGTATCCTATCTTTCCATTTGCTTCTCTAATTCCCTTCTTTTATCTTCTCTAACATACTTCTCCATGGTCTTATATTTGTCTCTGCCCTATAAACAAACCAAATTACCAAAACACAATCATATATGTGTTTTTTTTTGACGAGAAATTGATCGTCGCTATTTTTTAGCACATAGTCATATATTATTCAGCATAAAAGTAGGCTTTTAAACGTCAGTCATAATAAATAAGACTTATTTATATTTTAGCTATAAACAAGTTAACTAAAATTTTATGTGATGTGTAAAAATTAGAATAAAATATTACTAAAATTCATAGCAAGGATTTCATGACTAACAAAAACCAAAATAAAAAATATATAGATTAGAAGTCATAAAGGATTTATAGTCTTTAATTTATTTTTATAATAACTTAAAAAAAAAAAAAGAATAAGGTTATTTTTAGTTTATTAGAAAAAGAATGTAATTATGAACAGAACCCATAAAGGATTTATAGAATTTTGATTGTTTTTAAATCACAATGTAATTATAAGCTAAGAAGGTTTATTTCCTTGACATTAGACATATAAATAAGTAAATTCTATCTCAATAAAAATATACTAAAAAAAAATGCAATTTAATTAGTACAAAAATATTAAGGTTGTAATAGAGGGTTAATAATTAATTACCAACCCCAAAATGACCAATCTGGAAAAACAATATCCATGCTCCACCTATCTGAACAGTACCGGAACAATGGCGGTGGGCCGGAGTCCGGTCGCTGGAATTCTCTCTCCGGGATGACCGGCCAATCATCGGTATCGAACATGATCTCCACATTAGGCAATTTCCCTAACAAATGTCTAGTTTCTATCGAGTATTTCGCGTAACGCTCCACGTAAATCTTCTCATCCAATATTATTAACCTGAAATGTGCATATTTTTTCGATTTTTCGAGCATTTCTCGAGTGATTCTAGTGTTCTTCCAATGCCTTAAATCTTCATGAATCCATCTAAAATACTCAGGACATGTTGAGTTGTTAGGGTTTATTGGACATAGGATAAGTTGTTGGACATACATTGGTCTTGTTCCATGCTACACAATCTAATGGATATTCAAGAATTTGAGGGCTCATAGGTGTATTTTTTAGTATTTTATATAAATGACCTGAGTACTTTGCCTGCACAAAATTTAAACAAAAATTAATTAATTGAACAGTAAAAATTAATTAAAATCTAATTGACGCTCGAGAAAACAACAACATACTCAGTAGAATCTCACAAGAAAGGTCTGAGAAGGGTAAAATAGAGATAGAAAGGTTGTTTTTGAAAGTTTTCACAAGTATCTCATAAAAATATTTTATCATGTGTTCAGATGTTCAATCGAACTAGCAACAATTCAAATATCAAAATGAAATTTACTAATCAAATTCCATATTTGCCATGGACCATAAGTCTTTCTCTTATGCTTTCATTTATTCACATTTACTAGTCAAGTATATCATAACTAAAATTTTAATTATTTGTACTTGTCCATTAATTTTAAGTCAAAATAGATTTAATTACTTTTCTTCACTTTACCTATATTTGTCAAGTAATCATTAATTTCTCAAACATATTAGTTTGACTTTTTTTTATTAAAAAAATCAGATTTAGATTTTCAAGATCTAGTAAAGGGGGGAATATGGTAAAAACACTTAACTAATATTGTCTTAAGCAAACTAATGCATACTCTCCATAAATTTTCTTCTACTATATGTAGGCTTTTCATCTAATTAAGTATATTTGACCCTAGGGGCTAAGTGAAGATTTTTCAAAATGGGGTTCAAAATATAAAAAATAAAACAAAAAAGTTTTGAAAGTGAAAACTAGACATATATTATATATATATAAAAATAATTTTAATTTTAATTTTATATATATTATGATTTTCTGTCAAAAGAAAAGTTCAGATGAATTTTCTTGACTCTATATGACTCCTGCCCCTGCTTGATCACATTTAATTTATCCATGATACATGATAAACCATTTAGAAACTAATAGAAATTCGAAACAAAAGGAGTATTATTTTATTCTTTTACTGCTTTGCATTTCACTATTTAGATCGAACCAATTAATTCGATGTCTCTTATAATCAATTAACAATGATACAAAATATAAAATGAAACATATAGACTTACAAGATCAATCCATCCAACAAAGGACAAGGCAGAAAAAGATATCCAAATTTGATTTGGAAAAGTCTTCTTTTCTAATTTAACAATTTAATCTTAATTATCTTATAGTAGTCACCTTCTCTATAATTTTGACTATTGCATTTATTTCCCTTATCTTGGAATTTTGTAATCATTATCTTGGATTTTTGTAATCAAACTTGTTTAAATGATAATCTTTGAATGTCCTTTTATGGCATTAATTATTAAAAACTATTTACTAAATTGGTAATCTACAGAATCCTTTTTTTTTTTTCATCTTTACTTGCTCAGTATATTATTTTGGAATGTTCAATGATATTTGTCTCGTTTATAGAATATATTAATAATTTTACCATCTTGTGACAATTTTATCCTTATTATTAAATAGTTTTCATTTTTCAATGCTTAGATCATTTATATTTAATAAGAATGATTTGGTAAAATTATCTCTATCATTTACTGCTTCTGAATTCTTGAGTCAAGCCAATAGTGGAGAACTATTATTGGACAAAGAGAATAATTTATTCAAATTTTAATTTCTAATACTATTTTTATTTTTGTTTTTTTAGCTCTGATTTGGATTCACGAGACCAACCAACCTATAAAAGAATTAAATTATATTTCAAAATCTAAAGACATGATAAGTATAGATAAATCGATTTTTAAGTCACTTTTTTTTTAATCAAAATGTACTTCGTACTTGAGCTACAAATATTTTAGAAGCATTACTTTTTTCAGTTTATCATGAGGTAATAATTTTTTTGGCTTGATAAAATTTTTAGATTTAAGAATAAAGAATAATTCATCTTCAAATATAAAATATGTTTAGAACATGTGCATCGAATATTATTTTATTTCTTTGATGCGAAGAAGTATCTACAATAAATTATTAACAAATATTTTGTACTTAAAAAATTTTAATACGTAATTTAAAGAGTAAGATTCAAAGTTATGTTTTTGTAGTAGCAACTAGTTGTGCAATTTATAAGAAAAAACAAATACATATTATTTGAAGATTTTTGTCTTAGAAATTTAATATTTAATAGTCAATGTCACAAATATTGGAGAGTAGATGTGATACATGTTGCTCGGACTCTTCAAAATGTCGACGGGTGCGTCTCGATTCCTCCAACGAAATAAAGCATTTGAGGGACTTCAACAAAGCAATGTGCAAAGAAGTCATACAGCTAGTAAGAGTGACAACATCTTTTCACATGCATAATAATGTATTAAGGTTCAGACTTTTTTCATTTTTTCTAATGATCCATTCCACAACATAATCACATAATTTGAGGAGAAAGAAAATAGGAAAGGGAAAAACATACAACAACAACAACATACCCAGTGAAATCCCACAGGTGGGGTCTGGGAAAGGTAGAATGTACGCAGACCTTACCACTACCTAAGTAGAGAGGCTGTTTCCTGGGAACCTCGTCTCAAAACCCATACGCAGAAAGGACAAAGGGAAAAAGATAGAAAAGATTAAAAAAACTAAAATTTTAAATAACCTGGCAGAGCTCTAAACTGGGGGAAAAAACATGAAACACATAATTTGAGCAATTCCACTGTCAATTCACTGAAGTTTGCCCAGAAAGAGCTCGCGCTGTCAGCCTCTGCCGCAAAATGATACACAACCCATGGAACATGTTCAGAACTTCAACCGTCAATGCCAGTGTTATAGTCATTTTTCAGTCGTGTAATCTATCTTCATCAGCAGCTCACGTCACGGAGCCATGAATGAGAAGGCCTCAAAATCTTGAGGTTTCTGAAACCAGTTCTTGAAATTTGAACTGCTTTTAAAGGTTTCTGAAGCTAAATTATATTCGTGCGACTTATCCTGCAAAAGGTAGAAAGAAATGAAACAGCCTGTTTCCACAAATTAACCTTTATTGCTATGAAAATATTAATCTCTTTAGTTCACTTAAGACGCAGTATAAATTATCATATATAGGAATATAAATCAGTATTTTTTGTGAAATTAGCAGACATAAAAAGCTACATCTCACCTTTAGTTCTCGATAAGAGTTTCCATCAAAAGCATGTTCACCTAAGCAATTATGTGAAAGTGATAAGAAGGACTCCAGAAAGCGTTTCCTGAAATGATAACGGTAGATGTTATTTCCAAAGGATTTCAGCATATTTCCATATACCATGAATAAATTTATGTAAACTTTAACATATCTGAAAGGATAAATTACTAAATCACATTTTATTAACTAGTTGACAGAGTGGTATGCACATTAATAGGTCAAAATAACGAAATTGTGGGAATCCTCACTAAGCATCAGACTGAATTTTCTAAAATTTTACCCCATTATATGAAGAATAGCATTAACAATGCTTTATTTTCTAAATCTATTCATGATGAGCTTACTTGCATAGTGTAGATTCGGTTGAAGGAGACATAGCACCCTTCGCAGAAGTGCCCTGCTTTCTGCCAGTGGTTCCAAGAATGACTTCATGCAACCCAGAGTTGTCCCAGCATATGGAGTACCTTGATATCAGAACACACTCTTTGAAGTAAACAAAAAGTGGTGCCAACAGATTATTCATCTAGATAAAGGAATATAGTGCCACCTACCCACATGTTAAAGTGGTCAAAGCAGTTTCAGAATGTTGAAACTCCTCAGGTGGAATTGGCGCAACAAAGACAAGTGGCTACCAAAACCGAAAGGGAAAAAAAATGTAACAAACAGACAGTGAGGATAAGATGAAGCAGCATGGATAGAAAATTCTGCAGATACCTTGTTCACTTGAAATGGATCCATTAACTTGTTGGACAACGGTAAGATACGCTCGTGTATAACTCTCATCACTTCATCTTCAATACTGGAGGTTTTAGAAGCTATATGGGACTGTCCAATGGTCACAGAAAAAATATAAATTGGCTCCAAGAAATAAGAAAGTAGAGCTCCTGCAATATTCACAATAGTGATCGACTTCAAGTGAAAACAACGTCAACCACCAGAAAGTACCTTAACAATCACTGAAAATACTATTACAGCACATCTTGAAAGCATGCCATAGAGGAAGTCTTCACAAAGTTGATAATACAATACTGACCAGAGCAGTGTTCACAGGTTGCTCACCAGACTTTTGGGAAACATTCAGAACTATCAAATTTTACTCTAGATGGCATGATCTCTATGGATTTCACCAAGAGCAGCATCTTAAACAAAGAGATGAGAAGAAAATCTCAAGGTTCTTCTTCGTCAGAAGTCTTGGTAATATGCCCGGGGGGGGGGGGGGGACAAAAATCGTGGTTCTCAAAATAGAAAACATAACAGAAGCAAAAGCAACCTTAGGGATATCGAGTGCTATTATTTTGGCATGAAAAGGCACTCGAAAAGTTTTGCCAAAAATTGAAAAATGAGAGCAAAGACAGAGAGACAAATAAAGAGGATAGCATTGACAATTGTTTAGCCACCGTTACCACCGAAGATCTTGTTACCATCCTTGATGCGGGATTGATAAGTATTGCTTGTGATGAGTCAAGCTGGATTGTGGACATCGGTGCCGCGTCTCATGTGACACTAAGGAAAGATTTTCTCTTCCTATACTCATGGTGATTTGGAAATTGGAATCTTGAGTATGGGTAATAAGACTCTATCTAGAGTGGTTGGTATTGGTACAATTTTTTTGGAAACTAGTGTTGGAACTAAACTATTCATATATGTTGGTCCTTGGTTCTAAAGGTTTCTTCCACTGCTTTTGGAAATTATATTATAGAAAGCATATGTAACAACTAGAAATACAAGAAACCTTGTACACCAACCACATTCCAACGGGCAATTTTATCAGAGCAGCTGACAACCTTGTACACCAACCACATTCCAACGGGCAATTTTATCAGAGCAGCTGACTGACAAAGTTGTATCTCCACGACCAGGTTTTCGCATGACTGTGCCAAAGGACATGGGAAAACAATCTGAACAAGATAAAAACCTGAAATTATTCTTAAGCAAAAAACAAACAGATATGAGAGTTTTTTTTTTTTTTTTTAAAAAAAACTCAATTACCCAGATTAAAGTCTGGGTCATATTGTATTCAGAAAAAAGGGGCAGAGGGGACTGAGCCTAACCTCAACAGAACACGGATATGAGAGCATGAGTTTTTGATTCCTAAATTATCTCTCTTTCTCTCCTCCTTTAAATTATCAGGGGGAGATGGCACTTTGGATTTCCTAAATTAATTTTCTCACAAGACATCAACCAATAATTAGGACTTGGTGAAAAAATCGTAAAGTGAGCCAACATCAGTTGTCAACTTAGGTACAACAACAACATACCCAGTGTAATCGCACGAGTAGAGTTTGGGAAGGATAGAGTGCATGCAGATCTTACTCCTACTTCGTGGAGGTTGAGATGCTGTTTCTGGAAAGACTCTCGACTCAAGTGTATCAAATCAAAATAATTATGAACGAGGAAATGATGCAATGAAGAAATCATTGCTACTAACACCGAATGCAATACAAAGCATACAAAAATGGAACAATAACAAAGTCATATGGTAGATATAAAAAAGGCAAGAAACTGCGTGAATAAGGCCAATATTAGAACAAACACGGTGCTCCGAACTACCCCAAGCCTAATTACACCGACAAACATGACAACGCTCAACTACCTACTAGTCTTTTATCCTGATCCATAACCCCCATGCAACTAATTGTCATTTTTGCTACTTTAGTAAATTATGTTATGCCTAGCAATTGTTCATAACGATTACTACAAATTAATATACCAAATCCATATAATTTGACCTGCCTGTTGCACAATGAACTGTTGCTTGGGTAATTTCAAAAACCATAACTAAGGAACTCCTTCAGAAGGCATCATAATGTGGAAGATGCAAACACTTCCAAATTTATTAGAATACATTGCACAGACATCATGATCGGTCCTTTTCTTAAAGCTATAATTTGGTCCTCAAGCCAGTTAACTGCCAGCGTGACATGTGTTTAATAGTAATATTTATTAATGTTTACAATACAAAAAATTCCATACCACAATAAGTGATGAATACTGAACAGTCACAAGCAGGATACTCTCTCAGGTCAAACTAAAAGGTCACCTTGGTCCTTTAGCTTTCAAATCTTTAGCCTACACAGTTTTAACTAAAGAGATAATTCTTGGTACAAACACTAAATCCCCCCCCTTTTTTTTTGGAATCAAGTAGTAACATTTTATACACAAGGGAAATGAAAACCCGCTTACAAGGAGTATACCAAAAAGTAGGAAACCTTAGAGAATCAAACACTAAATCCTTAGGCTAAAGATTTAAAAGCAAAAGGACAAACGGTGCTTGTCACCTAAAACTGTCAATCTTCCTTTAGTGGTAGTCCCAAAATACAAGCCTAAGTCGAAATTATGATCTTTTCAACACAACAGTTGTCATTATTCCGTTCCACCGATCAAAAAAAGTTTTCATTATTCTATTCTTCAGAGACTAAAAGTAACCACATGTCGATCAATGTAAACCCCTTTGATAAAGATTAAACAATTTATAAATTTTAATTTCTCTATCAATATACATGTGCATAATGAAGACAAGAACTTTATTGGGAGATGAGTTCTATTTTTTATTTTTTTTTAAATTTATAAATTACTTCCTTCTTCCTTCTTCTTTTGTTTTGACAAGTAATTTCAAACATAGTACCTCACTAGGAAGAAAAGAGTGGGTGATAACAGTTCATATTTGTAAGAAGAAATATAAGGATCTGATGAACTCATTTGTTCGAACAGAACTTGGCCAGGAAAGAAAATTGCACACTGCAGTTTAGGTTATGCACTAGCTCTTGATGATGAAACCACACAAGATCTTTTCTCCTAAATTGTGTTTAATTCATCTGCTTTCCAATCGAGCCATTTGCAACTTTAATACCACTCTTGACTTGCACACACACTCAATAGGCTTATTCAAAGGTCAGAGGCCCATTAACCCATCAAGAAAGCGCGTTAGGTGAAGGGGCTTAGACTGGATATTGAGCCCTATGATTGAGCTTGAATCGCCAAAAAATAAAGAAAAGAAAATCCCATAAAATATAAGCTGAGTGCTCGCAGTTGGCCAGAATGGAATTGGGCTATAGGCTTGCGACCAGGCTTGGACTAGGAATCCACTTTGGTACACTTATCTTAACCAACTCGCACTGACCGGTGAACAGAGCTAGACTAAACACACTAGCAGAAAAGATATTATTAATGACCATTTTACTCCCACCTGGGATTACTTTAAATATTACTTTGCCAACAAATCCAAGTAGCAAAGGCTCAAAAGATCCTACATGACAATAAGGGTTTCAAGAAAGGCATTAAAGGAACTGCTTATGTCCACTGTTACAAATATGGTCATACCATCATTCATTGCAGTATATCCCGACGACTCCCCTTTTGAATAACTAGGTTGAATAGATGAGCACATCGTGTCTTCTTTCTTTGCAGGACTACCATGCAATAAAGCAATCTCTGAACCAGGTGAGGTAACTCCACCTGCAAAGAAGCTAGTATAGTAACTAAACTGAAAAACCAGAGAGTTCTACTCTTACATGAATTGAAGAAAGGATTTAAAAATTTACAACAAACTACCACTACCTACAGGGTAATTGTGATATGTACAAGTGTAACTGCCATCCATGATTCATTTTCAATCTTTTCGGTCCTAAACCATCACTCTCCAAACGGAACATGAAGTTTTCCACATCATCACGTAACACACTTCCATTGCTATGTTCATGAGAAGTGTAAGCATCTCGAATCTCTGAATACAAGTACCTGATATGATTTTTATAAAAACAAAAATCTTCAAGGATATTGATAAAAGTTATTTTCCTGTGACCAACGATAGGACGTGTCCCATCCATGTTCACCTAGACATATCCGTGATACACTAAATATACAACACCCAAAAAAGAGACACTAGCACTGCAGCATGGGCACAACACTCATAAAATTTTAGGAAAGAGAAAGTAAAACTTTTCCTCTAATTCAGCAAAGGGAAAATCGGCATTAAAAAAATTACCTTAGTAGAGCTCTTCTTGCGATAATTTCAGCATGAGAATCATTCACAACATCGCCTTTCAAACTCCGTCGCGAACGCCCAATGCATTTTGTCCCCGTTCCCAGCGAAATCACTTTCAGTTCTGCAAAGTAATAAACAATTATGGTCTCTTCAGAAAAATAGAGAATAGAAATCGGTAAAAAGATCAGGCTTTTCTCAAAGAAATTTCAAAAATCGTTCCGTTATTGGACCTTGTGAAGGTGAAGATGCAACAAAAGCAGCCAAAACAGTGACTTCACGGCCTTGAGGTTTTCCTTTCTTCTGTAGTCGGCGGTAGACTGAGAGTACTGCTTCTGATACTTTCTCACCCCACGGTTTCTCCGGTGCCGGAGCCTGCGCCGTTTCTCCGGCGGTCTCCATAGTTTCAGTGAAGCTAGAAAGTAGACTGAACTTAGGAAAAGAAAATAAGTCCAAGGGTGTGTTTGGTTGGAAAATACTAAAATGTTTTTAAGTAAAACATATTTCGAAGACATTTTTTTGTGTTAGATGCGCAGAAAGTTATAACTGCACAAGACAAATTATAAAATTATATTAAATTTTAAAAATAAAAAATAATTATTTAAAATTAAAAAAATATGTTTAAGATATATGTTGTTATTTGAAAATATATTAATTAGTAAACATATGTTCTTAACTGATATTATAAAAAAATAATTTATATTTTTTTAAATTGGTATATTTTAATTAAATTAATCTCAAAAAATTAAAAGTATAAAATTTCGAGGAGCATTAGAAAATGTATGTTTGACAAACATGTTAACATTAAAAACATAAAATAAAATTTAACACTATCTCCTTATTCAAGAATTAATTCTACTTTAATTTAAAAATTAGAATGCTAATGAAAAAATAAACTAGAATAAATTAAATAGTTAATATTTTAAAAAAAATACATGGAATCACATGAAGAAATAAAGGTCTAGAACAAGAAGGTAATAAAATATAAGTAATAACAAAGTATTTTTGGAAAATATTAGAAGAAAAAAATATAAATGAAGTAAAGTAAATAAATAAAAATAAAAGGATTAAAAAAGTAATTACATAGTATAATAATACCAATTTTTACGCTTTCTAGAGAATTAAAGAGTGTAATTACACTTCTTCAACTACTCTACAATTACATCAATTTTTATGGTATAAATTATATGAATTAACATTAAACTTTGACTATCATATTTTTCGCCAAGCCATTCTTTTAAAACAAAGTGAATTAAAAGTGTACACAAAAAATAACACGTCATAAAAATTAAAAGAAAATGAATATATGTAATCATGGATGATAATTAAACACATGTTCTCTACATTGTTTCTCTCCCTAATATAAATACATGCAACTTTAAAGTTTTTGAACACTCAGAAATAATTATATAAGAAAATCATCTTTGGAGAAATAATTATTGCATTCTTTTTTTAGTGCAATTATCAATCTTCAACTTTATTGATTTCTTATTTCTTCGGCGAAAATTACCCCTTTTATCGATCTTTATATAACAGTAACATATTGAGTAGAATCTCACAAGTAAGATTTGAAGAAAATAAAATATATACAAATCCTGTCACTATCTTATAAAGAAAAAGAGACTGCCTCTCTATCTTTATAAGATAGAGAGACCGTTTCCGAGAAACCCTGAGCAACCACCATTACCTCTGCCATGGCCACAAACAATTTTAAAGGTGTCAACACCGACCCACCTCAAAGTAAATCGATCAACAAAATCTCTCTCATTATATATATGTGTGTGTTTTTCTTGTATTTGTTTGTTTTTGGGGTGAGGGATAAAGCGAGATTCAAATCCTCATCATTGTTGACAAATTCAGAATTTTTACTAAGAAAATATTAACAATAAAAATATAGAACCTGAAATTTGAAATTAGAACTACAAGGTGCATTTTGAAGCTCCTGTGTTACTATGTCAATCGGGGATTCAAAATCTAAGTACGTAAAATTAAAAATTAAAAAAAAAACATGTAACATATAAATTTTTTTTTTTAAAAAAAGAAAATTTGGATACAAATGATAATAATAATAATAATAACAATAATAATTTAAAAACAATGTCACACCCTGGGATACAAATTTTGAGCCACATTTGTTACTACACTAAACTCTTCCTTTGCATAAATGTGTGCAAGCCAACAATTTATGTATATACAAAAGAATTTGTTTATTTTATGATTTTCTGAAAGGGTATATATATATCATTGAAGAATCTAATTTTAATTTTTGAATTGTTGTTATACAATATTCTTGATTAATAGCTTAACATTTTCAAACTCCCTTTTCTCTGAGTTTCTTTTAGAAAAAGAATATACAAGTCTATGCTACATATATCATGGATCATTTTTGAATACAGTCTACTTAAACAAGAGTTTAAGAAATCTAATCATGTTGTCATGTTCCTTATCTTGACAGATTCGAATCCTTCACCTGAGAAAAGTTCAAACGGATCCAACGAAAGAGGTAAGAATCGGAGTACTAGAACTTAATCATTTTTTGCAACATTATCACATAAGATAATAGTGTGATGTTAGGTTCAGTGTTAGGATGGGTTAGAGTCCCGTGTTGGTTGGGAACTGGACTGAATGTCTGCTTATATATGAATTTGGAAAATCCTTCCTTCACAAGTTGGCTTTTGAGCATTGAGCCTAAATGTCATACCTTATGGTATCAGAGCCAGGTCTGTCCTCGTTTGGACTCTTGGTCCACACTCTAGTTAGGCCTAGGCGCGAAGGAGGTGTTAAAATCTCACATTGGTTTTTGAATGGACTACCCATCTACTATAGATTTGGACAATCTTGCTACTATAATGTTATAAAAAAAATGGCATGTCTGGTGCACTAAAGCTCCTGTTATGTGCAGCGTCGGGGGAATGGCCCAACCATAAGGGTTTATTGTACCTTTCATTTCTGCCAGAGGCTGTTTCCAAGGCTTGAACCCATGACCTCCTGGTCACATGGCTACTATAATTTTCTTGAGAAGTTGAAACTTATGAAAACTTTGAACTCTTAGAAAATCCTCCTTGTGGAAGTTCAGTTTGATGCTCTTTAGTGTTTAGTGAGAGTTAATTCCTTGGATGGTCATAACATATTACCCTTTAAAAGTCACCTGTGTTTATATTTTGGATCAACCATTTCATACTCCAATTGACTGATTTTATCCACATCTCAACTAACTACTGCCATGTTTCTTGTTTTTCTTTAGATACTGCTCTTGCGAAGATTAATAACGACAAGAACTCTGCGTTTATCAAAGCATGGGAAGAGGGTGAAAAAAGCAAAGTGGATAACAGGTAGGATTTCTATAACTTCCTATATGTAGTTAGCTATCATGTTATGTTAACAGTTGTATATGACTGAACAGGGCCAATAAAAAGCTCTCTAAAGTTGCAGCATGGGAAAACAGCAAGAAAGCAAATCTTGGTGCTAAAATGAAAAAACTAGAGGTAAACATGTACAATGTTTAGTAAACGTACTTTCGATCAATTTTAGACATCACATCCTGCAAAGACGAAATCAATTTTGATGTGTCTTGTAAGATATGAGTGGTTAAGCACTTTTAAGCATGTATTATGGATGATGTGTTCGTGGAAAAATGACTTCCGTCATACTAAACACACTAAAGTGAACTTCTGTGAAGCTTTCTGCATGTCTTTTCCTTCAATCAACTCTTAGGACGATGTCAAAGACAATGCCACATTCATGTTTTTAATACTTTCACCATGCATGGTCCATCTAACCATTAATTAAGGGGTGAACCGTGTAAAAATGGCCCATGCACGGTTAGATAGACCGTAATGCATGGGTGTTAGCTATGAGTTCTGAATCCTTGCAGTGATGATCATGATACTTTTGAGTCAATGATGTTGAATCTGCAATCTGCAGGAAAGATTAGAGCAAAAGAAAGCAGAATATGCAGAAAAGTTGAGAAATAAAGAAGCTTTGATTCATAAGATGGCAGAAGAGAAGAAAGCAATGGTTGAAGTTAAACGAGGGGAAGAATTTCTTAAAACGGAGGACATGGCCAACAAATATCGCGCCACAGGGCAAACTCCTAATAAGAAGTTACTGGTATCAGAGCCTCTACGGTCCTGGTAGACTGATTGGAGAGTCGCTGCCTTGGTGTGACAAATGGGAGAGTCGCTGCCTTAGTGTGACGCGTTGAAGCGTCACTGTCTCAATTGCAAACTCTCAATGTTACTTACGTCACCATTGCGAGTTTGAGAGGGGGTGTTAGGATTTGTCCCACATCTAAAGTGGAAAACCCCTTCCCCTCTTTCCTTATCTATAAATAGAGTCTTTAGTCTATAAATAGAGTCTTTAGTCCTCAAATAATTCTGGCTTCCAGTTTTACAATGTAATATTTATTTCATTGTCCATGTATGATTATATATAAAATCTAACATACTTGGATGTATTGGATGATAAAAGCTTTTTCCATTGTATATTTTCTTGCCTGATGTTGTTTTGCCTGTGACCGTGTGTTCTTTCACACGTCCAGTTTTGTTGTAGAGCTTCCTAATCTATATAGGAACTTCTACTAGCCTGCTTAGGAAAACAGTTCCTGTATTCTGGAGAATTCAATGTCAATGCTAAATGCCAATGTTCTATTCAGAAGTTTTCACAAACAATCATTATGTGTGAGATCCATCATAATGTTTTTTTTGTTTAGCATCAATGGTATTTCCATTGCTACTGATTTTGATTCACTTTACTCGAGCCAAAGGTCTATCAGAAACAACCTCCCTACCTTCAGAAGGTAGGGGTAGGGCTGCATCGCCAATCTCCCTAGATTCTACTTGTGGAATTACACTAGCTATGTTGTTATTCGAAGTGTCTGAAATGTTTTGAACTAATCAATCAGCTGAAATGTCGATAACAATTCCATTAACTAGCAAATGAGTTAACAAAGTTTCTCCGAATGCTTTTAGCTATGCAAAAGCTGTTAACTTCAAGACATGGTGACAGTTCTAGTAAAGAAACATGCCACTAGACCTAAATTTGCCTTACATATCTTGGCTTACATGTCACTCAAGATGGCTAATACATAGTGGAGTCAACATGCAAATCTTTTCTGCAGCTGGACCCACTGGAAAAGAACAGTAATTTTCCGAAAATTTAGGCCTTCACGGACCATATTCAGACAAAACCAAGTTCATGTTCTGCTGGAGAGCATTTAAAGGAGCTTTCACTCAAGAATTCAGGATACAAGCTGTAGGTATCACTTTGTCCAAGAAAGCTCAAGTCATTGTTACTCGGGAAATCCAATAGAAGTTGCAATGCTGATTCGGATGAATCCTCCAATCCACTGGAGCTACAGGTGTCTTCATATCCTTTCAAGACATCTTCCATCCATGGTTGGCTTTTCTTCCACTCTGTATCATCATTTTGATTGGCAGCAAAACTAAGGTCGATCTCAGTTGTGATGCCTGAAACAGATCCGTACTTTGTTGATGAAGATGCTTGAGAAGCTGAACTTTCACAAGTAGTCCTGCCTTCCTTTTTGTTGAATTTCCTAAATGCTTCTCCTACTTCTGAATTCCATATGCGTAAAAAGCAGTCGGTTCCAGACCTTCCTACTGATGATGGAACCAAGAGTTTGGATCCCCTGGAGAGACGAGCTTCAGCTTCCAGCCTTGCACTTTCCCATTGTGCCATATGGCGGGATGCAAGTGATGTAGGTGGACTTATCAGCACCCCGTCAGGTGCTGAATTCGGTTCATTGGTCTGAGGATCAATGCCCATGGAAAGTAGGCGTTTCTTCAGGTGAGTATTCCATAAGTTCTTGATCTCATTATCGGTCCTTCCAGGTAGTTGTGATGCAATTGCAGCCCATCTGGATTGACACAGTTACTGGTTACTACAAAAGCAAAAATGTAGACAAAGGGGGAAAAATTTAAAGGCCAATAAACCTGTTGCCAAGAATTCCATGCAACTGTATGACAAGCTTTTCTTCCTCATGGCTAAAAGGACCTCTTTTTATGTCTGGCCTTAGATAATTTGTCCATCTAAGACGGCAACTCTTCCCACAACGAGCAAGACCTAAACAGAAAGAAAATTACCAAATTGATCTCAGATCACCATTTATTCTTCTGTTATTCGAGAAGGTTGGAACTTGTATCATCATAATAATGGTTGAATTGGAATCATTTTTGTCTTGGATACCATCCGAACACTTCCTGAACTTAGAATAAAGACTTTCCAGAGTTCACTGAGCTAAGGATATGACCAAAATAGTTCAAAAATTCTCCTGTTTCACTCATTCATTACTAGCTAGCTGCCTTCAAAACTAAGACTTCAAGCATCAAGTTTGAGTTCATTAGGACAACAACAATCACATAACAAGTGAAACCTCACAAGTAGAGTCTAGCGAGAGTAGAGCGTACACATTAGAGAGATTGTTTCTGAAAGATGCTCCGCTCAAGTAACACATAATCAAACAAAAGCAATGAAAACATCCAAATAATAGGAGAATCATTCTAACACATACAGAGAAAAGAAGCAACAACTACAATATACACACGTGGGGTTTGGTGAGAGTAGAACTTACACACACTTTACCACTGTCTTAGAGATGTTTTCTCAAAACCCTTAAATAGAAGAGAAAAGAGAAGAGTGGTGAAGAAACCTGCAAGATGTGGAAGAGAACGCCAACTACCATGACCATGATTATTCTTGATATACTCAACAAGCTTTTCATCTTCCTCAGGTGTCCATGGCCCTTTCTTTAAACCTTTCTTATCACAGCATGGTGTTCTCCCCATCCCTCACTTAAGTTCTTAGAATTTGTTTCTAAATGATCACTTGAAAACAATTCATTAGCTATAAAAGATGGAGTGTTTCTATCAAGGGAAAAGAAAAGAAGTGATTTGTCAAATGGGAGTAAAAGTGAAAATTGAAGGTCATATATCAAGAGGGGAAAGCATAAGGTTGTGGTCAAATGGTGAATAAGAAAGTTGACAACGATAAGCTTTTAAGTTTCAAATTTAGCACCACACAATACCATATTTAGCATCAATGTTGCCCGAACTCTTAAAAAATA